>JBBMJZ010000002.1:12030233-12042365 GCA_037833815.1 Zingiber zerumbet
AACTCCTCCAAAAGTACATGACAAATACGTATGTACACACCACATGTAAATGCATGGTTAACAAGATGACTCCTATAACACATACCCACCTATGTACAGTCTACATCATATACCCAATCAGCATGTTAATACCAACAACCCGACAATCCCTACAAGACATGCTCTACACGTGTATACACAGGGGAGTAGATATCAAGAGTTGAGACTGCATATGATATAACTAAATCATCTCTAAGCTCAAGCAAAAGTATCAAACAGGAAGTCAACAATCGAACGTGATATAAGGTAAGGCAGTATAATCCATCGGATAACAACCATGCACTAAGTACAAGAAAATCTACATAGAGGCAAAGGAAGAAATACCCACCTTTATCTGTAGACCATGTCTGATAAACCAATCCCACGTCGAGGTGCTCGTCCTGAATCCAAGTCTTGTAGCAATCAATATATTTATATTTTATTTAGCTAAATTCATATGAATTAAAAAATTGAATAAAATCCCTAGCCCAATTAGGATCACTCCAAACAAATATGATCTCTGATTAATCCCCAAATCAACACATCATTTAATCAATAACAAATCCATCACATAATGATATCAACCCACAATAATCTATCATAAAATCAAATCTCCATCATACATCCACAACAACCTAATATCATCATCGACAACTAACCAAACCACCACATCTGATAATCCAACCAACAATCAATCTCATGATCCTAAGAATGATCACATAACAATCTACATCAACCAATCACCATATCCACAAATTCTAACCCAATACAAACCCCAATCAATCCAACACATCACAATACTTCCCAATTTGATTATCATCTAATCATTTTAATCTATTAGATCAACCACTAAAAATCATGAATCCATCATGCATAATTCTTCCACATAATCAATCCCTAACCAAATCTCCTTATAACTCCTCCAATCTTTCCAAACATAACCTACCCGTCATCAACTAATCCAATACACCTTAGATCAATTTCTACAATCCAATTTCAGAAATGAAATCGATTCAATGCAACAAAAAGGAATCAATTCTGTATAAATACAAAACATATCTTACCTCAATCCATATCCAAAAATGAAGAGGTTGGCCGCCAAGAATTACCGTCGGAGTTAGGCAAAGCTACTGCCCTCTATGTCAAATACTCCAAATCAATGTTTACTGGCTGGAATTCAACCAAATTGAAATGCTATGGATGAAGATAAGTCTGATGGCCAAATTCTAGCGATGGTCCACTGCTTCCAAATGGCATTGAGTGGCACCAACGATCTTGACCTTGCTGTGGCAGCAACACCATAGGGAGTTTCAGGGACCCTCACCATAGTTGATCATGGGTGAAGAGAGGCAACCACAAAGAAAATAAGATCAAAGAAAAGATGCAATAGGGGAAGATCACCTGCATCTGCTTGTGGTTGGGGCTATGGTTATCCATCGCGGCTTCTCAACGAGGAAACCCACAACGGAATAGGCGGCCGGCGTCGAGCAAATCGTGAGGGAACAAGGGAGATCCTGAGAGGAAAGGCGTCGATACAATCAAGATGCCAGCGGCAGTGGCTCGACAGCAAGGGAGGAAGAAACGCTCGGGTCCAGCCATCGACCGTGGCTCAATCGTCCTATAGAGAGGAAAAGAGACGGCTAGGGCACGGTGAAGAGGGGGAATCGGGAATAAGGCTCGGCGAATTCGGGAAGGAGAAGAAGAAATTGGGAAGAAGGTACTGACGAGATGGCCCTCCGACGACAACTAAGTGGCTCTCGGGTGGAGCTCAAACACCGGCGACGATGAGTCGAGGGTGCGGGTGGCGTCGTCCACGGCGTCGAAATGGGAAGGATGCGGGATCAAGGAAGAAGAGATAAAAATCGGAGATTAAGAAATTGAAATCTAGGTTATCTTTAATTAATGTCTAAGTTCACTCCCTAATCAATTCTCATTTAAATGATGTTCCAAACAGACTTCCTCTATACCCCAAATCTATCCTCTCAAATCAGGTCATACGGACTCCGTTTAAATCTTGAAAAATTTCTAAAAAAAAAATCCTAAAAGAAATCCAATAAGATTTTTCGTCCAATAATATTTATTATTTTAATTTTCCAGTATCTTACACAAGCTCTTGGAAAGTCTATAAAAAAAAGCTTCGACCAGCAATTTCAGATCATCAATTATTACAACTTTCATACTTATGTGCTACTACAAAAACTACTCTAAGATGCTGAAATGCTATTCTGACAACTATGCCCAGACTTCAACACAAAGTCATCGGTATAACTATTTTTATTTATACCTTCAATTTCATAGAAATGGTCGAGCTAAAAGAGCATTTGATAGATTGGTGAACCAATGAAAAGAGTCATTCGACTTCAACCCAATGAACTCTAGAAAAGGGATTTTAATGGTGTTTCTTCAACATTGGTTCTTGGGAATTTTGGAGCAAAGTGTTATCACATTTTCATCTACCAAAAGGCAATCTAAAGTAAGAAAAGAGCAAGAAATGTAAGGCTCCTCATTGTAAACCTTAAAGTCATTTTGGATTGTATCCTGTATTTGTGTTCTTGTTTTCTTATTGTATTTCTCGTGTTGAAGATTACACGAAGCTTCTCCGCCTCTAGGAAGGAGGTTTTTATAGTGGAATTGTGAGTGAGTAGTGGATCCTTGGATTATTCATCTCAAGAAGATGGATATCAAGTAAAATCTAAGGTGTTAGTGATTGAGATCTTTGTTTCTAGTTTTCCACTAGCATTCAAGATCAAAGAAGCAAAGCAAGTTATTCACCTATCCTTTATCTCATACGTACCCTAACAAAGAATTCTCGATTTATCATTCATTGTACTTATTTATAAAAGATTAATACGTAGTGGAAAAAAAATATCAAATAACACAAGCATAGAAATACCTCGATTTTATGTGGTTTAGAACTCTCAATTCCCACTCCATAGCCTATCATCTTAGTGGTATCACCATTATACTTTCTCATTTTTAGATATCTTACGGAGATGGAAAAATCTCTTGCAAGACTTTTCTTATAAACAAATATAAGCAAAATACAAAATAAAGATGAAAATGAATATAATATAAATAAACAATTTACACAAGAAATCTTTGATTAGCTTGTGTTGTGATTGCTATAGAATGTCTACTAAAGGTTTTGAATGAAGTACCACTTCCCCTCAGCCTCCAAACAAAATTGTCCATTGAACCCTTCTTTATAGGCTTTAGGTTGGGCTAAAAATTTTGTAACAATAGATTATTTGTCACCATTAGTCGATTCTTCTTCCAGAATTAGAACATTGCACTTGTAGAATGGCTTTTCCAATTCAGCATTGACCACAACAGTTGACTGCTATTAATAGTTGTTGTATCAATCGAGTGTCACAACCAAGTTCAAAATTTTCTATTCATTTAATAGTGTTATCAGATGATTGCTCATATCCAACAATCAATTGATATACCGTAAATACCCTTAGATCCCTAAATCCTTGAACTCATGATTTAAGGGCTCATCAATCAATTACTAGTTCATAGCAGTCAATTGATATCTCTATTTTAATCTTACCAAAGCTAAATTCTCACTTTACCTAGTATCCGGTTGATCTCAATCTATTAGGACTTTCTTTGCCTGACATTGAATCAACCTTTATATGCTAGAACTTCATTTGTCTGGTATCTAATCAATTTTGATCTATCAGGACTTTACTATTGTACCTAACATGATCAACAATGATCTGTCAGGACTTTACCATTGTTTAGTATCCGATCAACCTTAACCTATTGGAACTTCATAATTGTCACGCATCTCGTTCTCCTTGACCTATTTGGACTTCACTTCTTATCAAATATTTGATCTTTTATGGCCCATTTGGACTTCATTTCTCATGTCAAATGTCTGATCCTTTATGATCTACTTGAATTTAGATCTTGTCAAATTCTTGTTGGATTTTTGACTGTCAAGTATCCGATAAACCATAACTCACTTAGACTTCTCTACTTGTTAACTCTCTATTAGACTTCTGACTGTTAAGTGTTCAGTCAACCATAACCCACTTGGACTTCTCTACTTCCTAACTTCTTGTTGAACTTCCGACTGTCAAATGTCCTATCAACAGTGACTTACTTGAACTTCTCTACTTGTCAACTCTTGTTAGATTTCCGACTGTCAAGTGTTCGATCAGCTATGACTCACTTGAATTTCTCGCTCAACCATCGAAATCCAAATTAATTCTGATCAACTTAACCTGAAAGTCAATTGCACCAACAATTTCTACCTCTAATAATCTCTTTTTTTTTCTTGGCATCTCAGTCTACCATCAAATATTAGTCAAACTTCAAAATCTAATTTAAACGGGGTCAACTTGGATCTGAGGTCTATTGCACCAACCAATTATAATCTCACAAGATTATATTTATGCGTATTTGAATTAACGTTTATGCTTTTCATAGATCAAAAGAAACCAATAATACTCCCGCAATATTAATCACTTAAATAATTTAAACATTAGTTTCTCGGTCAATGAAAAGTTAAATTACGATAACATACTCATGATTCAAAATATAGAATTACACTATGGAATATTGATAATACAACCCAAGTAAGAATTTGAGTACTAATATCGTAATAATTTCTTCTATAGATTACATTTCTTGAACTAAAATCAGTGGTGTTCAATTCACCGTATCATTAGGAGGTAGAGTTATCCATAAGTTTTGTTTTATGGTTTACTTAAATATCTTAATGAGCAATTTTAATTACTTGAAGAAATAATAAAGATACAAAAAAAGTTAATTATTTTTCGCTAAAAAAATAATTAACTTATGTATCTTTTTATTGTCTTTACCATATTAAAGAGTCGAGTTCCTCGATTTCAAAGTAATTTGTTAGTAATGGATCGTCCCAAAATATTTGTTCGACTTCTTCATCTCTCGTCTTGTCTTCTTCATCATTCCTCTTGGTCGTTTCACATAGACCGAGCTCCTTCTCTAGTTCTTCCAACCATTGTGTGACATCACCTTCCCTATCATCGAAGCAACCATCATCAACTAGATCCATCTCAAAGAGGTTCAATGAGCCGGAGCATGGAGAAACATCCAAGGCAGGTGCACTCATCGTAATGGTGCCATCAAATAACTCTTCATTCTTGTTTTCATCACCGTCATTATCATCATCATTCGACAGAGTTAAGACATGCGAAACCTTGGATACTTCAACCCTTATTTCTTCCTCTTCGGACCGTAATCTCTTCTTCAAATGTGTGTTCCAAACATTCTTGATCTCGTTGTCGGTTCTTCCCGGAAGACAAGCTGTAATTCTCGACCATCTGCGATATTTTTTACACATATTATTTGTAAAAAAAAAGGGACATATAAATTAAGTTCTTCATGGAAATTCTCAGTTTAGCACTAAAATCTTTCACAATAAGTAAATAAAGAAATTTTTAGGGGCAAAATGAATTTCTTCCTAAAAAACGCTTAGAAATGGTCCAAGTTAATCTTACTTGTTCCCTAGCAATTTATGCAACTTAATGATAGTCATCTCTTCCTCCGTGGTAAAATTACCGCGCTTAATATCCGGTCGGAGATAGTTGATCCACCTCAATCGACAACTCTTTCCACACCTCTTTAATCCTAGAAGCAACAGTTGATGTTTTTAGTTCTAAACATTGATCAAGCAGTCAATCGATAAGAGAAGGAAGTTCACCTGCAAGCTTAGGAAGTGCACGCCAATTCCCATGGCCATGGTTCTTGATGTAGGATATGAGTTTTGAGTCCTCTTCTTGAGTCCATGAACCCTTATTCAATCCAATTTTAACGCAACATGGAGCTCGGCCTCGGCCCATCTCTTCTATGCACGCATTGAATTTCCGTGAGTAGTTAGTTCAATAAACTTTGTTGGGTGTTTATATAGACGATCGGAGAGGGAAGGAAAGAAAAAACTAACTTACGGAGGTGTCTACTATGAAGTGATCTCTTTTGTCTTTTTTTTTAAATAAAAAAAATTCAAAATGTTGTTCAAAACTTCAAATCATGAGTTGGTGAGAGTCGACTTAGAACTTGGTCTTCTAGACATGCGGTGTTGGTAGTCAAATTGAGGGGCTCCATTAAGCATTAGATTTCAACCGTTGACTATCTTATCAAGATTAATATTCTTATTATTTAAAACTAATTTTTCTTTTTCAAGTTAAGGGCCAATATATGTTACAAATTGATTAGACAGGATAATTAGACTAATCGGGCTGATAAATCAACTGGCTTGCCTAGCTCAACTAAATCAATTAGCTCATGTACCTATGGAAAAAAAATATATGGAACTATCATATTAACGATTCCTCTAGGTCGTTCATTATCATTGGGAGGGAGATAAAATAGTGAAGCGTAAGTGATAAATATCTAAACAGGAATTTTAAACCCCTAATTATTATAATCTTATTTTAAATATTTACCACTGAATCATGTCTTGAGTACAACATACCTCGATTGGCTAGACTTGTTTAGCTTGCCGAGTGTAATCCATTAGAACCATGCACGAGAAAAATAAAGATTTATTGTCAAAGTAAATGACTTGCAAGTAAGTAGAAAGAATAAGTTTTTTTAATCTATTTTTTAAAAAA
This sequence comes from Zingiber zerumbet, assembly GCA_037833815.1. Taxonomy (NCBI): domain Eukaryota; kingdom Viridiplantae; phylum Streptophyta; class Magnoliopsida; order Zingiberales; family Zingiberaceae; genus Zingiber; species Zingiber zerumbet. The sequence continues at coordinate 12,036,854 of JBBMJZ010000002.1, forward strand.
TACATATATTTTTCTATTACACAAATATTTAAAAAATATTGAATTTATTATAAAATTGAATAAATCAATTCCACGAAGAAGGAAGAGGGTTAAGTCAATTCAAATGAATTAATGCTAGAAGGTTCGAGAAATTATAAAAATTAATTTGAGAGGATTAATTAAAAATGAAAAATATTAATATATATATATATATATATATATATTGGGGGATATGAAAAAATAAAAATCCTCTTAGTTTAGTGTCAAAAAGATACTTTCAATCACCTTTATAAAATATAATTTTTATTTAAATTATACAATAATAATAATTTTAAAAAATTATCACATATATAAAAGTACAAATTTAAATTTATGAAAAATAATCTATAATTTTTTTAAAAAATAATTAATATTTAGTAAATCAAATTTACCAAAATTAAGTCCAATAGTTTGAATATTTTATTTAATTAATCAAAATAATTTCATTTTCTTAATAAAATATCTACACGCTGAGACAAAACTAGGGCTTTTGAGTGGCCTCTATCTAAGTCTTCCTCACTTAGTCTTGTTAATGACATATAACTAATCTTTTGTCTTGATAATGACATTTAAAAATTTAAAAATTATCAAAATACTCTAAAAAAAATATAGTGAGTTCTTTATGCCTTTTATAGAAAATAGAACTAAAATATTAAAATTGTACAATATGAAAGAAACTAATTAATCAATTCTTTTTTAATAAAAAACAATAAATCAAAGACTTTCTTTATAATTAATAATGATTAAAAAAAAATTAAAAAATAATGATTTAAAGGTACTCTCTCTATATATATATATATTTTAAAAACTCTCTCTTTCTAAAATATTAATATTAAAGAAATTAGCCAATTTCCTTAGAATTTTAAAATTAACACAAGCATAAATCTATTTCTAAAACTTCTTACAATTAAACTTTTTAAATTAAAATGAACTCTTTTCACACAAAGAAACGTTAATATTTATTTTTAACTATTTAGAAGATTATAATGGTAAAAAAATATTTTGAAAATAAAACTTGATTGGTAAATTAATGTGAATGGATGTAAATAGATGTGAATGAATGTAACAACTCTTTCAAACATATAAAAAAACACAATTTCAACAAATTGATTTATATAAATCAATAAAATTTAAGTGTTTGCTAGGGAAGAAGTCTATTAATCCCTAATTTTTAGTTGATGACTTCGTGCCATATTGACGATCCATTTTGAACGCATTACACAGACAAAGGTGATAGAAACAACAACGGCTTGTTTATAGTTGCATATGCCATTACTTAGTCAACTTATCTTTTTACTCATGTGTGAAAATGATTTCACACCAAGTCGTTTAGCACAAGATCAAACAAAAAGAAACTTGGAAATGATAAACAATAAAAGTTATTAGTAGTTTACAGACTCGACCTAAACAATGTCTTAAAAAAAAATCAAATTGCAAGTAAAAAATAAACCAATCTAACTTAAACTTCCGCACTACTTAAACACACTAAAATAAAATAATTACCACCTCCTAAGAAGAAATATTACCAAAAATAATCCATAAATAACAGAACTTAAGAATAAAACTAAATTTATTTCCATTAGAATTTAGAACGAAATCACAACACTGTGGCTATTTCTATGGTACAAAGAAGAACCATGTTATGTAATGCAAATGAAGAGAATGGATAAAGGGGAAAGGTCGTTAACCTTCGGGATTAATCGGAAGAAGTTTAGACACCTAAATTATAAAAATAAAAAAATATATATAAAGAGAATAGATTCCTTCAATTAAGAGTGATAAGTTTACGGATCACACTAGGCTTACATTCCGTTGGGCCATATAAAAGTTGAGATACAACGCTAACGGTTGGTGTTGAAAGAACTAGCAAATCAAATCGGTATTTTGATATTGGTAAGATTCAAAGTTAAGAATTATTATAATCTAACAAAGTTGATTAAGTATGCAAGAAACTCCTAGTTGAGGATAGGCAAAGAAGTCCTGGTCAAGTGGACTTGATAAGGAAGTCATGGTCAAATGGTCTGGGTAGAAGTCTTGGCAGATCGAGGATGTCAAGCAGAAGTTCTAGGGGTCGAGAACACTAGGTGGGAAGCCCTAGGTTGTGGACACTAAGTAGAAGTCTAGGTTGGGTCAAGGACTGGACGTCTAGCGGGAAATCCCGAAGGTCAAAATTGGATGCTAAGTAAAAGTCCAAACAGATAAGGAGGACCGAATGTTTGACAATAGATAACTCTCCTGAGAGAAGTGGGTGAGAACGTGTTTCCCATGAGGGAACCGTAGGCATCAATTTGACCCAGGATTTCACTAGAAATTCAAAAGTCAAAACCAGACAATCCAAATTGGACAGACTCTTTTTATGTTAAATATCATTATTATATTTTTCTGTGCTAACTCTGTGATGTAGGTGAGAAGCTAGACTAGGGGGATTCTAAGCACCCGAAAGGGATCCAAGTGCCTAGATTTCTGGGCGACCAGAAAGGATCTAGGCACCCGGAATACCCTGAACCCAACCACTCGGATTAAGGCGCTCGGGAAGTGATAGAGGCGACTCAGATAAAGCTTCACGAAGATGCAACTACGTCAGTGGTCTAAGCGCCCAGAAGAGATCCAGGCACTCGAAGGTGGGTAATCACAAATGGAGTCAGATTAAATTAGGTCGACTCTAGGCGCCTGGAAGGGATCCTGACACCCGAAATTTCTTATAAAAGAAGGCTTTGACTAACAGCTTAGAACACCTAACTCTACGACTTCTATACTTATGTGTTGTTCTAAAAACTACTCTACGACATTGAAACACTACTCCGACAATAACATTCAAGCTACTACTCTAATTTATCAGTATTTTTATTTATTGTTCATTCATTTAAAGGCCTTGGAACAGTAGTTGAAGGGCTATGAACCAAGTAAAAGAAACTGTGTTTGCTCGTTTTTTTGGGTGCTCTCACGCAGGAGTTGTAAGTGTCAATTCAGTTGACTTTCTGAGATAGTAGTATGCTTAGTAGATGAGATTCTGCCTTAGCGTTGGTCACAAAGTTGGTCTACTGCTTCTTGTTCCAAAAGTGCTCTTCTTTTTCTTCACTATCTTCGTCCTTAGGTACTTTAATACCATATTTTATTGTTAGTAAAATATCAAAATCAGTTTTAAAATATACCTCCATTTTGCACTTCCATGTCGTGAACTTCCCGTAGAACTTTAGCGGATAGATGCTTGATTCGGCCATCTTTCTTGTTGCTTTAGTTGGTGGTTAGTCCTTCTAAGGTGAACTTCAGATCTAAATCTGAAGCCTAGACCATTGCCAGTGGATGAGAGCAGGTTGAAGACCAAGCGCCCAGATCAGTTCCAGGCGCTTGTTATCGGGCTGAGTCAGCAAAGCTGTTGGCATAGCCGTTGCCGATGTAGATAGAATTTTGTCAACTGTAGGCGCTCAGATTGCTTCCAAACGTTCGGAAGGTGCCACATCAGCAACAGTCATATTTGACCAGTAGACAATAAATAGAGGCATTGTCCTCTAAGATCAATACACACTGTATTTCATTTTCCTAATTTACATTTAGAAGCTTGTGTACTCAACTACTGTAATGGGATATTCCGCCTTTTACCATCGTCAAAGAAGGAGCCACTTAGTGTGCATTTCAAATATCTTGGATTAACAACCACCCATGTTATAATCAAGTAAACCTCAAGTCTCTTACTTTCATTTTATGCTATTTGTTTAGGTTTAATTTGTGTGTCCTTGCTAAGTAAGTAGCAAGATAAGTGAGAATTTTTATTTGCAAGTTATTCACTCCTCCCTCTGTTGGTGCATGGAGCACCAGACGATCAAACCTGTATTTTGATTATAGAAAAGAAGTTCAAAGTTAAGCTGTCTTGTTGTCTAACGAGTTGAAATAAGTGTGCAAGAAAGTCCTAAGTGATCTTAGGCAAAGAAAAGTCCTAGCTGCGATTAGACAGGTGGAAAGTTCTAGCTGCGGTTATGCAACGAAGTCTTGGTCCAGGGGATTGGGCAAAGTTTTGGTGGGTCAAGGACTTTGGGTGAAATCCTAGAGTTGAGGATTCTAGGTAAAAATTCTAGGGGTCGCGAACGCAGGTGGAACACTGGACTGGTCATAGATCGGGCATTTAACATGAAGTCCTGAAGTCTCGGACGTTGAGCAAAAGTTCAGACGGTTTAGAAGATTGTTCTGGCAAATGGTAATTTCTCCTGAGATAAGTAGGTAAGGACATGTTCCCTGAAGAGGGAACAGTAGGCGTCAGTCTAAACTAGAGTTTCAGCAAAACTCAAAGTCAGGACCGGATAGTTCGAAGGCTGTCAAATCTTACAATTCTTTATATATTATTTGCCATGACTAACTCTTTTTGGCAGGAAAGAGAGGTGCAAAAAAGGGGATTCCGGGTGCTCGGAGCTGGTCCGGGTGCTTGGAGCTAGTCCGAGCGCCCGGACCAGTGTCGTTCAAGCAGGTGCCGCAGGCACCCGGCCGGTCCAGGTGCCCGAACTAGAAAAGTTATCCCGAAACTGAGTTGGAGCACGACGATTGGTCGAACTCAAGTCAATAACCCAAGGGTCCAAAGGGGTTTTAGGCACCTAGAATAGGCTATAAAAAGAGGCTTCGACCAGTGGCTCAACAACATCAATCCAAAGAAGTTATTCTCTTGTGCGCTACTTAGAAAAAGCTTCCATGATGTAACACCCACCCTTCTGATGTCTACCTTAAGACACGGACATTACTCTTTTTCATTCCTTCTAAAGACATTATTATATGTACACTGCTTGGTTCAGAGATCTACTCTAAACTTGTTTCCACTGTTAAGTCATGTTTTAGAGCGAAGCAGAGCTGAGATGAAGTCTAGAGCTGCTAGAGGGTCTGGGTCGTGTGACCCTGACCGACCGTGTTAGTCCTTCCTAGTTGGCGCAAGGCACAACTATGTGGGGGTCACACGACCGTGTCACCTTAGCCAAGAGGAAGAGGTGCACGACCATATGAAACCACATGACCGTGTCACCTTGGCCGAGAGGAAGAGGTGCACGACCGTGTGAAACTGTTAGGATGTATACTAAATGTCTAGCTTTTTGTAAACATTTATTTTTAAAATAAAAATCATATTGGTCAAATCTCTGTATTTATTTGTTGAATATTGTAGTTCATTTAATTTATATTATAGATAACATGGTGTGTGATGTCACACAAAGAAGATCATATTATCAGTTCCTAATAAATTATAGTTGCTCACGACCAAGATGGATAGGGACAAACCATTTGAATGGTCGTAGTGTAATTAATATTAGTTTATCTTGACTATAAAATTACACTAGTACAGTATGTGTGTATTGAGTAGGACCATTTGAGGTAGTTTCTTTTTATACTGACTAGATAAAAGAATAAACATCAGTTATTATGAAAGTGCAAACTTTAATCCTGATATAATAACAAGCACATATACTTAGTATTTATTTCTTTGACTTATCAAAGGGTGAGATTTAGTTCGTTAAATCAA
>JBBMJZ010000002.1:12049543-12059889 GCA_037833815.1 Zingiber zerumbet
TAATCGATGAACTTTAAAAAAAAAAAAAAATTTAAAAATTCCGGTCGTTAAAATAATCTCCTAAATTTATTCATATGTTTTTTAAATTTTGAAACTTTAATAAAAATTTAAAAAATACAAAAGAAGATGTTAATAAAAAATTATATAATTAAAAGAACGTTAATAAAAATAAAAAAATATTTTTATTTTTATTTTTATTTAATAAAAAATAAAACAAATCAAAGATTAAAAACTTACATTAATACAGATTTGGGCGAGGCATCGTCATGTTAGTATTATTTTGGTAAGTATTATTTTGGCATCGTCATCTAAATGATCATTTGAGTAAAGTAGTCCCCGAGGCTATGCTACCGTGGTAGGATATCCAGATTGTCTCCTAAATACCCACGATTCGAACCCCAACTATGATGTATTTATAAAAAATTTTCCTCCAAATGGGGAGCATAATCAAAGGATACTGGGTTTCTGGGCTGACCGCTACGTGTGCTTCCTGATTTATCATAGTGGTCGATAAAAAAAACTTTCAGGGGATAATGCTAATTAGGATTACCTTTTTCATTTCAGCCAAGTATTATTACCTCGGTGTTAATTTCATTTTTACTTTTTAGTTTTGTGTCATTTTTTTTATTATTTTTTAAGTTTGTTTCACTTTTGTCTCGTGTAATTAGCTATTAAAAATTATAGAAAATAGTAAAAATATAAATATTTTTTATTAACATTTTTTAAAATTTTAAAATTTTTTATTAACCTTCTTCTTTTATATTTTTAGATTTTTTTATTAAAGTTTCAAAATTAAAAAACATGTATAAATTTAGGAGATCATCCTAAATTCTTTTAAAAATTAAATTTTTAGAGTTATTGATACGTTTTTTAGAATCATAAATAGTTTTTATATCAAACTGTTTGATAAAATAATTAAGTTTTTTATATTTTTTATTCAGTTCCATTCAAATAAAAATAATAATTCTTTACTTTAGAACTAAAACATATTTTGAGATTAATATATGCTTTTTTAGAAAATCATAAACTAGAAAATTTATATATATATATATATATATATATATATATATAGATATAAATTCAAACCTTAGTTTATACAAATACTAATACATTAATAGCTAAAGTTAGTGAGATGTGATTAACTATTTTACGGCACAATGACAATAATCGCAAACTGAAATTAGTAATAAATCAACTGCTTATTAAAATTAAGGTTATTTGATATGTTAGCCGACGTCTAATAATTGAAACTAGTTTAGTGAAGCGATTAACATTAATTTCTAGGCTGAAATTAAGGTTACCTTATATGTTAGCAAACGTCTAATAACTGAAATTAGTGAAGTGATTAACTAGTTGTATACCACATCTTCTTCTTATACTATTATTTTTTATTTTTCAAACCTTATTTTACATAAATACTAAAATTTTCATCACTAATTTATGATAATTTAACACATTCAATAATAACATTCACATACACTATCAACATTCATATTCATTCACAGACACAATACACTCAATAACAACGCTAAACATATCAACATTTAGCTGTTAATTCATGAATGCACGACACATTCAAATTCATTACAAACCATACATACTATAAATAAAGGAACATTCATGTTATTTAATTAAAAAATAATATCAAAAACATAGTACATAGTTTAAAATAATATAATTCAAATACTAAATCTAATTATTAGAATACATGCCTTGATGAGATAATATAATATCAAATCCAATTATTCATGTGACAGAAACTATTTCACATATTTTATGAGTGATAAAAAAAATACTAAATTGAAGGCCAATACATCTCAAAATATCTATTTATGAGGAGCATTCGGATCTTGAGTTTCCCGTGAGTAAAAATCATATGATGTTGGAAAAGTAGAAAGACTTATTAATGGAAAGCGAGATAAAAATTTTTAAATTTACCATTTTACTAATATGTTGACCCAATCTTTCATCGACTGCTCTATTACTAGACTTGATTCCTCATTTCTAAATTTTCTTATCTAACACTTCCATTTGAGTAGATAAAGAACTGAGATGACCCCTGAACCAATTAGCTATTATACGATCATATCTGACTTTTACCTAGGAGCCCAGACTGAAGAGGAAGTTCTTTTTCTATCCATCAATAACATTATAATATATATCATTTATATCGTCGATGGATAGAATATGCAACTCATCTTCCTCTCTAGCAGAAGACGCCGGTGTAACTTGATCAGTTATATCATCACATATAAAAAAAATATTATTAATATATAATTAATAAAATTAGTTATTATTAAATATGAGTGATAATAAAGTTTATATTCTTTTATATTTATATATATATATATATATATATATATATATAGAAATCTGATATGCTGCGCGCCGCACAGTGCGCGACTGTACGCGCGCAGCATATCAGCGTTTGTTTTTTTTCGTTTTATTTTTTAAAAAAATTTTTGAATTAAAAAATTAAACATTTCCTTAAGATTTTATTTTTAGGGTTCAGGCTTTGGGTATAGTGTTAAAGCTAAGTTTTTTTTTTAGATTTTACCTATAGGGTTTAGGCTTTTCAATTAGGTTATATATATATAATCAAAAAGATATAAGGATATATAATTCATGCTAAAATATAATAATATTAATGTTGAATAAAAAAATTATTGATATAAAAAAAAGGAGATGGTTAATGATTCAGCATAATGTTATTCTCGAATTACTTTAGCTCCGGAATTTCTGAAAGCTCAAGCGCGGCTTGATGATTGAATAAATTTTATAAAAAATATATATATAATTTTCAAAGAATGAAGTAAAATATTTTAATACCAAAAGAACTAATAAATTACATGATTTTAATTTCCTTATGGTAATTATATTTAGTTGAACGTTATTATTGATATTCTTAGTTATTTACTTAAGATTATATATATTAATCATATTTGGTTCAAGTAATAAATTATTGTAACATTGAGTATGTCTGCCACGTCAGTGAATTGAGAATATAATAAGAATTTGATTAATTTGAAAGTGTGAGATTTTAAGTAATTTTAGAGTTAAAAAAAATTCCAAAGGTTAAACCAAATAATGTTAGATTATATTTTATTTCTTGTGATCTTGGTTATGTTAGTATCATATAATTAAGGTTGTATATATGATAATTTGAATCAAAACATCCTAAATGTATAGATAAACAACTTAAATAAATAAATAAAATAAATTAGTTTATATTTTAAATTTTATTTTGTACATTTATAAATTTTGTTTTTTTAAATATTAATAATGATCTTGAACTATCGTAAATTATAATAAACAGGACTAAACCACGAGCAAAACTATTTTTGAAGGTTAAATTAAGGGTCGAAATTGTATGAACCGTCCATTCCAATATAATAATCATTATCAATTCATTGTTGAAAGGGATGGTGATTTGCAAATCCTTTCTACTAAGAACTTTGTGTTTAAATCATTGAGATAAGTTCACTTTGCAATTATTACTATCTCCCTTTTAAATATCTTGCACCACTAAAATTCCAATAGTAATATATGATTAAAGTCATCCATTTAGATTGAATCCATCGGATTGATATCTCACCAAACAATTTTCATCGATTGGATTGAAATTTTATTAATCAATTTAAATGCGGCAGATCGAGACGGGCCAACTTGTCTGAGCTCTCAACCCATGCGGGTCAGCACGCAGTGGGATTGGATTGGCATGTGGATTGAGAAAATACTAAAGCAATCACTCATATATCTTAAACAATCATTGAGGTCCCTTGACATTTCTGTGGAGTTTTTGTTCTTTTACATTGCATTGACACAATGGAGATTACTAGTTTGGTTTATAATCATATTATGCTTTCTTAACTTGTGTTTTTCAGAATAATAGAGGTAAAATAATTTATTTTACTTCATGACATTTTTTCTTAATTGGAGGAGTATGTGAGCCAATTCAAGTCAGCGAACCAATCAAAGTCACTGCAGTCTTTTTTTTATTCTATTTGTATATTGACCTGTCTAACCCATAATTCATTTTGAGTTGGGTTAGAAATTTTTTAATCCTGAAGACGGATTAATCAGCTCCGCCCAGTCAAATGACGGATCCGCTCCCCCATGGATTGGTCGGTTCTATCTATGATGTGACAATCCACAAATTAGATAAGGCTTTGTGTTGCCAACTTGCCATGGCTTTTCCTCACGATTAGGTAAACCTTAAAGGGGAGGTTGATCAAAGAACTGCAGTGCAGATTCATGTGTTCTGTTGACTAGCCCAAGCTTTTCATTCACGTACAACATGAGAAGCTTCAACTTTCCAAGCTACACGATCAAACCCATGTGCAGATTCATGTGCTTTGTTGACTAGCCCAAACTATTCATTCACGTACAACATGAGAAGCTTCACCTTTCCAAATTACACGATCAAATCGATACTTTTTCTTACTTGAGAAATTCCATTGAAACAAACAAACAAAACAAAAAAAAGTTCTCAACGATGGTCATTGGTCACAACCCTAGTCCACTTACAGTTCGACACAGAGATGCAGAAGGATCCAACAAGAAAGAAGACAACAGCTACAGTTCGCTATCACCGTGCCTCTCTCCACTGAAAGTTTGACACTCAGATGCTGGGGAGTCCAATCAGAAAGAAGGCATCAGACAACTCTCTATCAGTCACCCGTCGTTCCCCATCTATGGAAGGCTATAGCAAAAATCAAGAGCAGTACACTTGTGATCTCCATTCCCCTGCTGTCGATGTCTTTGCTTATCGTGATTTATTCGAATCATGGCATCGAGTAGATGGGATATTGACAGCGTCGTTATTGTTTTTGTACATTCTGTATCAGAAAGCTTCCACCAACGCCGAGGATGAGGCGGCCGCCGCCGGTGATTCGTCTTCGCCCTCCTCGGCGGCGTCCCACAGGAAGCGCGCGTAAGAACCCAGCACGTAGCTGCAATCCAAGATGGAAAATTTTTAATTTTTTGTTTGGAAAATGAAGCTTGATTATAATAAAGTACCAGTCGTCCGGCGAAGCCTTGACGGCGCGGTCGAAGTAGGTTTTCGCCCTCTCCTCGTCTCTGTGCGTTTCCCACACCAGATTCCCGTACATAGATAACAGCTCGCCGTCGCCGGGGCTCGCTAGGATCGCCCGTCCGTAGCACTCTTCGGCGCGCACCGCATCGCCCTCAACCTTACATAGCAGAAGAGATTTGATTTTTTTTTTTTTTTTTTGTGGCCCCAATTTTGAATATCACAATCGAAATCAAGAATTTTTAGGGATTCTCACAAACCTCGTGAAGGAATCTCCCGTAGTTCCTCAAGAGGAGCGGATTGGAAGGGTCTGTCTGCAACATCTGCTGGTAGTACTCCGCGACCTTTCTGTTGTCGTCACGATCGCCGTCGCCCTTCCCTAAGGCGACATTCTTCCCCTTTCCGGTCCCGCCTCCGGCGTACTCCATCTGTTCCACTTGCCCAGCTGGCACTGAGACTCCGATATCGCACCACTTCACCTCCGGATCCTCTTCCTCTGCCACCTTCTCCGGGACCGGGGCGTGGGGCCCGGTGATGGGGGAGAGGTTAGATCCTACGAGATCGCCCTCGGATCTGGCTCGCCGAAGAAGAGGCCCCTTCTTGCCGCCCTCCGCTTCGATGTGGATCGCGGCGGCGCACCGGTGCCGCGGAGAAAACAAGGAGCTGGCACTCCGCCGCAGGAACGAGTCCCCGGGGCCGGAGTCGTGGAATCCGTCCGTCCTCGGAGACGCGAGGAAGGAGCCGGTACGGATCAAGACCGTGGCACTCATCCCTGACCGATTCCTGGGACGGCGATTCCGTTCGATCACTGGACGAGTCGCCGACTCGGTTGCTCTGCCTGAAGCGGTCCAAATTCCAGCGAGTTTCGCGACATTAAATAGGTAAATGATATACCGGCACTGACGGTCGCCGTTACGCGATGCCGTCAGGCTAACGGACAGTTCCCACGTGTGCTAGGCGCGCACGTGAAGGGGGATGGGGCGGGAGGGTAGGCCGTACACGTGGAGCAAACGACAGAGCCGGTGGGTCGCATCAACTAAGCCGGAACGACGGCGGAGGTCGAGCCACGTGGATTTTAATTAAGTATTTAATTTTTTATATTATTTTCTCACTTACGGACCGTACAAAATAATTAAACTGAAAAAAGAATAAATCAAAATTTAGCGTGAAATAATCAAATACCTTTCTGAATGAATCGGAGGATTAAAAGCCGATAATCTATAAAAAAAAATAAACATTTAAAATTAGACGTGGTATTATTTTTTAATAAAAAAATGTTCTGATTTTCTAGAAGGGACACGTAATGGGAGAAAAAGGATAATCACGTGGCATCTTATCGTTTCATTGCACGTGAAGAATCTCATGCCTTCCAATGGAGCGACGACAGCGTATCAGACTGCCGAAGTCGGCTGGCAAATAGAATTGTAGTACACCGCCGGGTCACGTGATGGAATCTGGTTTTTGAGGGACTCTATGTGATTGGACCAAGGGAGAAGGGTCCCTCCAGACAATGCGACGGCGGCGGCCGTCGCGTGCCAGTTAACGAAGGCAATAAATAGCAAAGTAGGAAGCCCATAGCGCAATACATGGCTAAACTGGTTCAGTCGATTGAAATAGAACTGCACTTAACTCGGCTTGAATCTTTTAACATGACTTGTTAAGAAATAAGTCATATCGAGTTTAGTCTAACCGTGTCGTATCAGATAGGAAAATAGAAAAAAAAATCATTTATCAACATATCACTTCTTTAAAATTAAAATAAAATAATTGTTAATTATTTTTTTTCAAAAGATTATATATTATATCAAATCAACTATTGTTTAAGAGATGAAATCAATTTTTTAGCCGGTTTTAGTTATTTTATATTAAAAATAATTATTAATTTTAATATATTGAGTCAAATTAATATTTAATAGAAATTTTATAATCATAAAAAACTAGAAGAATACATATATGAACTATTTACGTATCATTTTGAGATCTTTAGATCTATCAATTGATTTAGTCAAAACTAGCTGATGGACCTAGAGATCTCGGAATGATATGAAATTAGTTCCTATGTGTTCTTTTAGTTCTCTTGATTGTAAAAATACCCTCAAACATCAATTTTACCTAATATATTGAGAACAATAATTTTTTGAATACTAATATGTCCGAAAAACTAATTCATCTTTCCAAAAAATTAATATTCTCAATATATTGGATAAATTGATATTTGACAACATAAATATAATTATAAGAACTAGACGAATTCAAAAGACCTAATTTCACATTATTCCGAGCTCTCTAGGTCTATCAACCAATTTTGGTTGAAACTCTTTAACTTCATTCGATCAAAATCGGTTGATGGACCTATAGTGTCCGGAATGACGTGAAACTAGGGCCTATCAATTTGTTTAATTCTTATAATTATATTCATGCCCTCAAACATCAATTTAATCAAATATATTAAGAACAATGATTTTTTAAACACGAATGTGTCTGAAAAATCTAATTCGTGTTCAAACCTAATATATTGAGAGGAGTGATTTTTTTAAACATGAATTAGTTTTTAGATTCATTCATATTTAAAAAATCACTACTGTTAATATACTGGGTAAAATTAATATTTGGGGGTATTTTTACAATAAGGAGAATTAGATGCACACATAAACTGATTTCATATTATTCTGAGGTCATTAGGTCTATCAATCGATTTCAGCCGAGAGTAGCCAATGGACCTAGAGACTTCAAAATAACACAAAATTAATTTCTTTATGTTCGTCTAGTTCTCATGATTGTAAAAATACCCTCAAATATCAATTTGATATAATATATTGAGAGCAGTAATTTTTTAAACATGAATAAGTCAAAACCAGCTTAAAAAAATTTGATTCAACTCCTAAAAAAAGGCACTCAACTAAGAACAGTAATGTTGGTCCCGATACGATTGACATGAGGGTGGTGAATTGCCCTGAAATTCAGATTCAAACTTTCTTTTGCTTCTCAAAGTTAGCAAAAATAACACAAGTTAGTTTAACAACAATTAATTAACATAAAAGAAAAGAAGAGGCAAGATTTGCTTAGTTTGCAACCGGGGAGATTGTTAATTCAAGGCAGTGAAAGCTCCACGCAACAAATCTCCTTTTGACAAAGGTGGAGTATGTTAGAACCGGTGTGAGCTAGAGGGGGTGATTAGCTTGACTCGCTTCTTGATGATGATTTGTAGTGGATAATCGAAGTGAAGGCTTCACAATGCTAACACCCTTGATTTTATTTGGTATCCACCTTCTTGAAGTGACTAATCCAAGGATCCACTCTTGTCACGATCTCATCCACTATAAAATCACTCATTCTCGGAAACACTCTGGAGGCGGGGAAGCCTCGTACACTTGTTCTCACAAGAACACACAAATACAACAAGAAATGAAAGCAAATACAATGAATACATAACGTTACTTGAATCTTTCTTTTTGCACTTTCTTGTTACTTAGAATTGCCTCTTGCAGAGTCAGAAATGCATCAGAATTTCGTCTTGAATTTTCCAAGAACCAGCAGAGAGCGTAGAGAAGAAATCTACTATTTGAATCTTCACAAACACCTTTATACCTCACGATCTAAGGTTCCCAATTGATTGACTTTACCCCCAATCAATTGCCACATCAAATCTGAGCCCATCAAGCCATCCAAACCTCACAATGACTCTTTTTTCCTTTCTCCCAATCGATCACTTGATTGATTAGATGCTTTTGGATTGATTACCTAATCGATTCAGATCGCTCTATGCTCTCACAAGGAAGCTATTGTGCTTCATGAAAAACTCCTCTTGATCGATCAGACAATTGATCAAGAAGCTCATATTTGTCATGATTTTCTCCATCCAATCGATCAACTGATCGATTGGCGTAGCTCAATTGATCACCTGATCGATTGGGAACCCTTCTGTTTGCTCATGATAATCTCCCAATCGATGAATCGATTACTTGATTGATTCATCACCCCTCTTCGTAATGGTACTCCCAATCGATCCATTAATCGATTACCCAATCAATTGCTCTAACCTTAACTCACTCAATTGACTCTAGGGTTCTCTTTCCTAACCTCTGATCAATCGTGACCTATTGGGACTTCTCCACCAAGTGTCTGGTCAATCCTTTGACCCACTTGAACTTTTCTCCTCGTGCCAAGTGTCTGACTTGGACTTCTCTCCTCACTCATGGAAGACTTTTTAACTATCTAGTCTCACTCACCAGAATTTTCATCTACCTGACTTCACTCGCCAAAACTTTTCATACTGTCCGACATCACTCACTAGGACTTTCACACCCAATATTTGATCAATATTGACCCACTTAGTTTTTATTCTTCTATCAACCATCTCATTGGTCTTACCCTTGCCAACATACGATCATACTTGATCCACTTAGACTTTATTTTATTTAACCTCTGATTAGAACTTTACCAGTCAAGTCAAGTATCGGTCCTCTCCTTGACCTACTTGCCTTTCTCACATAATGTCTAATAATATATTGTCAAAACATATTGTTTACAACATATTATCAAAATATCGAAACTCAAACTTGACTCCACTCGAACTTAGTCAAACTAGTCAACCTTAACCCAGGGACATTAATATCAACAATCTCCCCCTTTTTGATGTTTGAGAATATGTTTAAGTTAGGCTAACACATATTAGTCCAACTCCAACTTCATCCCATGCTCGAAGCATGAATGTGGATTTCTAACTTAAACCCATATTTCTCCCCCTTTGACATAGATTAAAAACTTTTCCCCTCAAGAGTTAATTTTGTCAAAGGAGCGCAATGAAAGTCTCATACCTTTCATTGTATCCTATGCTCACCCTTGAGTATATATCGCATGCTCACTCTGGAGCATCCATACATCTACAACAAAGATTTCTAATCTTCCATTTGTTTCCAATGCTCATCCTTGAGCACTTATAACAATGAAGATTCTCAATCTTTTATTATTTCCTTATCTAGAAAAAAAATTTATGTTAGATCAGATGAGTGCGATAGAGGTGGGGGGGGTGGTGAATATCGTGCTTTTAAAAACTCTTCTTTTAATTTAAAAACCAAAGTCAAGTAGCGAAAGAATAGAGAACGGATTCGATTACTTGGTTCGGAGCCTGGATCGACTCCTACTCCAAGGTCCGCGATCCTTGACCGCACCGATGGGCAATCCACTAAGATTTTTCTTCCCGAAAACCTCAGAAATAAGTAATTCATACAAAATATAATAATATAAGATAGTAACAACCTACTATCTCATATAAGATTAAGTGCAATACAAAAATAATAAAGTATACCGACTA
>JBBMJZ010000002.1:12089805-12102065 GCA_037833815.1 Zingiber zerumbet
GTAAGAGTCGACAAAGGCTCCGAACCAAGTAAAATGGGCCTTATTATCATTGTGCCTGTTATTTCCGCTGCGTACTTGATTTGACTTTCAAATTCTCAACGATTGCTATTCACCTCCCTCCCCCTCCCTAGCTCTCTTTCTGATCCAACAGTTACCACTAAGTGCTACACACTTGTGAGGATCAAGAAATGGTTAGCTTCATCATGGCCGACGGAACATATTACTATAACGTCATGCCGTTCGGATTGAAAAACACCGGCGCCACCTACCAGAGACTGATGAACAAGGTGTTCCGGCTGCAGATCAATCGCAACATGGAGGTATATGTCGATCACATATTAATAAAATCCCTCCGAGCTGTTGACCTTTGTGCAGACATCGAGGAGACATGTCGAACCTTAAGGGTATATGAGATAAAGCTGAACCCGAACAAATACATATTCAGTGTAATGAGTGGCCACTTCCTTAGATATATCGTCACCGAATGGGGCATCGAGGCGAATCCAAGTAAAGTGAAGGCGCTATAGGATATGCCCCTGCCTCGTAACTTGAAAGAGGCCCAATGGCTGACTAGACGAAGCACCGCACTGTCAAAGTTCATTTCCAAGTCATCCGACCGAAGTCATGGAAGTCGCCTATGCCTAAGAGGTCAATTTTTTATCCCGCAGAAGGCGCCTTCCATAGCCATGGAAGGTGCCTTCGATGAATAGTATGAAAGCGCCTTCTACTCCTTGAAGGCGCCTTCGGACATTGTTCATCCGAAAGCAAATCAGCTCCTTTGTCCTGCAACACAACGTTAGTCCAATAAATCAAATAACAACCTACAAGAAAAATGTTAGCACAATAATAATGAGTAGTAGTAATTAGTTTCTGTCCTCCAAGGACTAGGAACTAGTCAAGGTCTCGGATTAGGGATCCGAAATGGACCTAACCTGGGTCGATGCCTACTGTCCCCTCAATCAGGATGCGTCCTAACTTAGTCACTCTCCTTCAATGACTTACCTTTACTTACCAATTTGCCAGTTGTCTGGTCCGCAGACCCAACTAAACTTCCTGCCAGATATCCGGTCAGCCCGTCGACCTATCTGGACTTTGCACCAGCTATCCAGTCAGCCCGTTGACCTAGCTGGACTTTGCACCAGCTATTCGGTCGACTGTTGACTTAACTGGACTTCGCACCAGCTATCCGGTCGACCCGTTGACTTAGCTGGACTTCCCACCAGGTATCCGGTCGGCTTGTCTACCTATCTAAACTTCTTACCAGATATCCAGTCGGCCCGTCAACCTATCTGGTTAGCTTCTACACACTTGGTAAAGTGGTTAGATCACAATTATACCTAACTTAATTTACTTGTCATTCATCAAAACCTGAGTTAAACCATTAGTGCAAACTGCACCAACACATCCGGGACATAGTGTGAGCAAGCATTCCTAGACAAATTCTACCCACCAAGCACAACAACATACATGAGAAATCAGATTGCTAACTTCAAACAAACTGATACAGAATCTCTTTATAAAGCGTGGGATTGATTCAAAAGTATGCTCAGATTATGTCGACAACATGGATTGGAAAAATAGTTAGTGATTCACACTTTTCACAATGAAATCAATTATCAGACTAAAGTATCTCTAGACTCTGCATCTGGCGGAGCACTTATGAACAAAGGTCTAGATGAAGCTGAAAAGATAATAGAGAGTACGACACTTAATCAACATCAATGGACATCATAAAGAAGTAGAACTATTTTTCCTAGAAATCCAATCAACATGCCCAAAAAATTTGACCTTGATACTATGAGTTTGATATTTGTGAAGGTTGATGCTTTGTCTAAGAAGTTTGAGTTAATGGGTTCAACCCGGTAAACACAATTATGGGGATTTGTGACTCCTATGGAGGGACGGAACATACTCAAGAAGTTTGCCCGCTTGGTGCTATTATTGGACAATTAGCTCAGATTGAATAATGCAACGCAATTGACAATTTCAATTTAAGACAAAACAATAGGTACTTCAACACGTACAATCCCGAGTGGAGACATCATCCTAACTTCACTTACAAGAATAATCAAGAATAAAGCTATCAACCAGGTCAACAAAAGAGTTATCAACCGGGACAACAACAGAACTTCCAGCCTCAACAACAATAGAGTTACCAACCATCAAGAACTAAAAAGCTGCTTGATGAAATCTTAGCAAATCAACTTGAAATGAAGAATGACATCAAGCAATTAAGCCAAAGGATGGAGAACTTTGAGAAACATATGAAGATGTCAGATAGCCAAGTAGCCCAGATAGCTACATCATCTTCTAGAGCACCTGAGCATTGCAACAGAATTGAGCTCAGAAGCGGACGAATCTTAGGGGAACCCCAAGTGATTGCTTCAAGAAAGAGACCAGAGATTAATGGAGAACCCTCTCCATCCTCTTCTCATAATGGTGGCACCCAAGAGGAGGAGGAGAGTACCATTACGGTTGAAGGGTGTTCTCCCACTCAACCAATAACATAATTGATCCCTTTTCCTCCCAGACTAATCAACTACAGTGGCAACTAAGAGAATCAGAATTTGAAACTCGATCATTAGTTTACATAGATATTTGGGTTTAGAAGAATTTATTCATTGATGATCAAATTAATGTGAAAAAGCTGAAGTATTTGGCTTTGGATGTGGCTTTAATGAGATTGATGCAATGTGATTGGAAAGAAAGAATTTCTTTTTAATTTTTTTTTACAAGAATTTTTTTTCCTGAATTTAATTTATTTAGATGTTATTAAATTTTTAATTTAAGATTATAATTGTCATTCTCAAGAAAGATGGCGGCTAATAATAACAATAATCTAATCAAAACTGTTTTAAAATAAGTAAACATGTGTTTAACTAAATCTATGACACTAATTTGTAAAAGACAAAAATGCTTTTAAATACCTAAAAATTTAAAATTATCAAAAATAATATATATATATATATATATATATACACAGAACCTCCAAAAAAAATCCTAAATTATATATATATTTTTTAATTTGAATGTTGGCCGAGGATTTTATCCACTAATAAATTTAGATCTCTGAACGAACTTTGATTAAAAATATAATTCATTCTGATATCCGAATTAAAAATTATGACATTCGAAAGTCTACTCCATCATTTCCGCATCAATAATACAAGTTTTTTTTTATTTTGAAAATTTTATTTATTTATTTATATTGATAAGAGTTTATTGGTTCATAAACTTTTTTAGTAAATATTATTCATAAATAATTTATGATTACTATTCATGAATATTAACTATTAACAAGTATATTCAAGTTTAGTTTATTCATTTAGTCTCACACGTTATTTAAGTTTGTTCACTTAACCTGTTAAATAAACATAAACAAACTCAGTCGAATCACTATGAACTTGGACCAGGTGACTTTTGCTGCAGCAGTTTAATTATCTCTCGGACTGTCTCAAGTAATTACATGGATCTTGCATTTGCATGTGACTTAACCCTAAGTTTTTTTTTTTTTTTTGCATGCTTCAATCTGAAACCATGCACGTTTTCTCTTCCCACTGATCTAACTTAGAGTTTAAGTTTCCTGGCTAGCTCTTAGACAACACCAACTCTTTTTCAGACCATTATTAAAACCTGCTAAAATGCGCCGACCATGGAAGAAATTAAAGAGCGTCTAATTAGAACCAACCTCTTCATTATTCTCCACCCCTTTCCGCCCTAAGCTTGACAACGGTTCATGCACTTGCATCGATTATTCGCCATCTCAAACTTCAGTAAATTTTCTTCCTACCCCACTTTGATGATCGACAATGACCTCAGGAAGTTAGGAAAGCCGTCACAAATTAGTAAACTCAAGAATATGACATCCAGTGGCGGAGCAAAAAATTATAATCAGGGCTAACAAATTTCTAACGAAAAACAAAAAAAACTAATAGCGGAATTTGATTTGGGAATTTAGAATCGATTGTATATAAAAACAAAATTAAAATAGTCCCCTGGCTTCCCATGCTAAAGCCTAGATAAGTATTAACGTGACCCCCGGGTGCAACAGAAGGACATCAAATTGTCCCTTAGACACTCAAGCTTCAATTCTCAATTACGACGTATTTGTAGGGATATTTTCCTTCACATAGGGTGCACATTATAGAATGTTGGATTTCTGAGTCATCCGTCACAGGCACTTCCTGATTTATTTTGACAACTGGTGGAAAACTTTCGTAGGCCCAGATTCGATATTTCCTAGTTCAATATTTTTTTAGAAACATACCAACATGCCTCCGCCTTGATACATCTCGCAAAAGTTAATTAAATTCAAAGAAAGTGGATATATAGGGATACACTGATATGCACTTAGCTAGCTTAGTGATCTAGGGCAGGGAAGGATTTGAAAAAATATGGCTAGCTACGAGATTGTGCCCGGTCAGTCGAATCGTGCTTAAAATGGTTCAACAAGTTTATCTTTCCTTACAAAACCAAGTGGAAGTGCTACTATATAATATATTAACAATCAATCAACTGTGTGTGTCAACATCTAGGGTAATTAGGCATGTATAATTTCAGACATTAGGGTTTGATGGGGAGTTTAATTATTAATCACAATGGAATCTGCCTAATCTATATATGCTTGTATTATATCTTATCATGACAGAATTTATATCTCATCGGAGTTTAAATCATGCATTCTTTCAGTTGGTCCAAGTCCGGATAAAATAGAAGGATTACATTAGATTATAAGTCGGGTTAAAAAATTCATCAAACTGTTGTTGAACAGAAATCCTCTTCACAAAATACAAAAAATCTACTATATTCCAAAAAACAATGATTGCAATTAAACCCTAATTCGCTAACACTCCAACAGAAAAAAGAGGCTCTACCTAGCCATCACACCCCCACAGTGATTCGTATTGCAGCAAAGTTTGCTCCAAATGCAAAGTAATTCTTTATAGTTGACTCATATACTCAAATTTTCCTTCACAAGTAAAAAAATAAAAAAGTAAGTTATTTTTTTTCAAAGGACGCTTGTGGAATTACCAAAAGATGCATACACTTAACTTTTAGATTTTCTAAATAACGTATTTATTTTTTATTTTACTCTCTGACTAACCACTATAGTATGTATTATATGGACAATATCATTATGGTACTGTATTTCAAAGAATAACATCATTATAGTACTATATTTAAAAAATCAACACCATTATAATACTATATTTAAAAAAATCAGCACCACTGTAGTGTTAGTTTTTAAAATACAATATCACAATGTGGTTTATTTTAAGATTTATATAATATTAAAGTGGTGTTTATTTTTGAAATGTAATATCATAGTGGTATTAAAAATTAGCACTGCAATGATGCTGATTTTTGAAATATAGTAACACTGTGGTGTTGTTTTACTACCAAAGTGTTATTTTTGAATGTAATACTATAGTGATTGACGGGAGGGATAAAATGAAAAAAAAAAAAAAAAAACAAGTACATCTTTTATAAAATCTAAAAGTTAAATGTTTTTAGGAGTTCTACGCTTTCAAATGCGTCCTTTCGTCAATTATTATTTTCTTTTAATAATTCAAATATATAAGTTTTACTAGATTAATCTTGGATGTAAACGAATTTCTTAATTCAGAGCATAGCTTATACATAATTAGATGTCGACATTTAGAATATTCAATTCTAATTCTGATCTCCTTGTCTTCCTATTTGTTCTCTGTGTCTGTATGGCATGTTTAATGTTTGACAGTGTAGAAATGAGAGAATAATTTAGTAAGCAATTTAATAATACTGATGAAAAAACCATCCACCATTTTCAAAAGATAGGAACGCCAGCAAGACATCATAATCCAACCTTCTCACTTGGTCCTTCATCCACCTTCTTCTCCTCCTTCCTTCTACCTCAACTCTTCCTTCTCCTCTTCTTTGTGCTTGTCTCACCTTTTCATGCATGGATGCCAGCCAGTGGCCTCAGGTACCAGACCTCGATGAACTATTTTTTTTTCCCTTTTTTTTTGTTGGTTTTTTCTTTTCTATAAATTTTTCTGACTTCTGAGATCTGTCAGTTTTTAATCACCCCCTCACTTTATTTTTTCCCCCCACCTTTTTTCTTCTTCTCCTTTTCCTTTAATCGCATGCGATAAAGCAGCAGTACTGTCTAAAGGTGTTGTCGCTTTGTTCTTGTTCGTGGTTTTTCGGTCGGATGAGTGATGATTTTCACTTCATTCTCCTTTCCTCTTTCTGCTTTCTTGAGTATGTTCTTGATCTTTATATTTAGAGACTTGTGAATGGAATTTTTGTTCATATGGAGCAATACTGTTGGTGTAACTTCCGGTGCTGTCCAGGGCATGGGACTGCAAGTGAAGCCCATGATCATGGGGGATGATCAGTTTGCCTCCTTGGCCGCAAGGCCTCGGGTGGTTGAGAGGGAGATGAGAGAGCCACAGAGGCCAAAGCCGCGGCCGAGCAAGGAGCAGCAGACCCTCCACTGCCCTCGGTGCAAGTCCACCAACACCAAATTCTGCTACTACAACAACTACAGCCTCGCCCAGCCAAGGTATAGCATTTAAATCTCCTCTTCTTCTAACGAATTGATCTTCTGGTAGATTGAGATGTCTAATCACTTGAAATAACAAATCGATATGCAAAAACTGTGCTATGAATTTATTCGATAGGCAAGCAACAAGGAAGAATAGGTAGTTTAGGATTATAGTTGGGCGAAGTATTATACATATCAATTAAGAGATTTTTTCGAGATTCGAAATCAATTTTACCAATATACCCAAGCTCTTTTTTTAGAAATTTATCAGAAATATAAACTTAAATATTTTAGTTATTATTTAGGAAACTGATCATGCTTTTCCTCTTTTATGTTCATTAATCTAGATGAGAAACTAGCTAGATTACATTTATATCTTCTTCTTCTCCGATAGATACTTCTGCAAGACCTGCAAGAGGTACTGGACCGAGGGTGGGTCGCTGAGAAACGTCCCAGTGGGAGGCGGCTCAAGAAAAAACAAGAACAAGACCGTCACCACCACGGCCGCCGCCACAGCTGCCGCTGCGGCCGCCCCCACCAGCAGCAGCTCCAAGGCCATTTGGCAAGAAAGCAGCAGCAATAACTCCTACAATCTCTCCGCCATGGACTTGCTCAAGAGCAGTACGGCTGTGCCGGTGCCATTGCCTGACTACGCCGGCGCAGGATTTGGAGGACTCATGCAAGAGTTCATTTTTCCTATGGAAGAGCAGAACAAGGGACACAGTGGTGATCCTGCAAATGGATACTGGAGCGGAATGCTTATGGGAGGAGGCTCATGGTAGAGAGGATCGATTAACTCTAGTAGACCTGGCTCACTCTCATCCTTCAGTTTAACTTCAATTTAGCATTGGCTGGCTTCAAGAGATTGTCTGATTAATAAAGCAATTAATTCAATGAAAGGGGTGATTGTGTTGTGATTGACAGCCATTAGAGGAGGAGCCCTTTTTACATGCTCCAATTATATATGCATGTCTGCATTGTTGATCTCTTCAGATTTGATATAGATATGCATGTTTGTGTTGTAATGAATGATTGAATTGTTATGCACTGAATATAATGCTGGCTATATAGCTCTTTTCTTATTCTTCTCATTAGGTAAGTCCTCTCCCACCTGCTCAACTAAGATTTTTCTATCCTCTCTCGCCGTTTGTTCACGGGGCGTACTATAAACGGTGAGCATATGATATTTCTGGTGTAATAATCAAAAGTCGATTCTCAAAAACAAATCCTTGAGAATATTAACTCCCATATATTAATCTTGCTCTATATCCAATTTATGTGGCTCATCAGTTCGCTGTGCAACTTGGTTGCCTCATCCAATTTGGTCTCGTGGGTTTCCCATATAGCTCAGACTCCCGAGCACCTTCACCAACTCGGCTTCCCGAGTTCCTCATGTTACTCATCTTCCAAAGTACCCGAGTTTCTTAGTCAGCTTGGTTCTGCAAAGTATTCCACCCTCGAATTGTTCTCAACCTCTATAGTCGACTAGGTTCTTCGAGTTCCTTGCTTAGTAACGGCCCCAAGATGGCGTGATCCATGGTCTTGGTAATGGTCCCATCTTTGGCTAGTAATGGTTAAACAATTGAAAAAACCATAATTTAATAATTTAATTAATAGCAATTAAATCAAGATTAAAGGTAGAAACAACTGAAAATAGTCGAAATGGCAAACAACTTTTTTTTGTTTTTGTTTTTGTTTTTATGGAGATCGTTATCGTGATCTCTGCATGTTTCTTTCCCCTCTCACACTTATAAATACTAAAGTACCTCCATATATTGTGTACAAGTTCAAAAACTCTCCTTAAACGTTGTAAGGATGTGAATCCAAGAACCCAACATCCAAAATTGAATGCTCGGTTTAGAATAGTGGTTGTCGGCTACTTATTTTTTTATTATTATTTTTTATTTTTTAAATAAATGAATATTATAAATAAAAATAGTAAATAAAAAATGGAAATAATGATGTGGAATTAGTGGGACCCAATATAAAATTACTTTTTGGATATATGATTGTAAGGAGAGGTTTATAAATTATTGTGAGTTTTTTACTTTCGAAGTGGTGGTGATGTAACATAGTAGGTCTTATAATGAAGTTGGATTTATAGATTCAGAATTACTGTTACTCTTAGTCCTTATCACAATTTTACTCTTCTGTTCACTAAGAGACAAACTCTGACATTTTCCTCGTGGACACAAGTTAGATCATTCTTCTACTTCAACGCTCGTCCTCCACATCGACAATTTGTTCGACATCTAATTTTTGTAATTTTATTTTCAATAATTGATCTCAAGACTTATTAAAGTAATCATTCATGTAGATACCAATGTGTGGAATTGATCTTTCATGAATTTTGGTTGAGGGGTATAATATTATACTTAAAACGCAGGCCTTTCATATGCAGATCATCAATTGCATTCATGAGAGTTTGTAAATCAACCATCAGTTACATTTTAGCCGTGTTATGTGGTTCATCTATCGTAATCCTTGTTCTACTTAATTGTCAATTTTGGCCCATATTTGTTTGTTGAAAATAGTGTACTTGGCGATAAGAAGATAAGGTGTCACCGTAAATCATGACGACATTGCAAGAGTTAAAGCATATATTTTGTAGAAGATATATAATGGGTAAGAGTCACTCGGTGATCATCTTCTTCTAGTTGAAATTTGTTATTCAATGAAGTAAAATGGGATTTCGTTCATCTCGAACATCCCTCATCATCGAACATCCCTCATCATCGATTCAAAGATTACTAAAGATGAAGTATCTATATTATGACAATTATAAACTGTAGCTACTATAATATATTATTAGTAGTCACTATAAAAAGAAATCGGCCTTACTGATGGAATATTCCGTCGTAATTCCATTGGTGAAGAGGTTTAAGGATGGAATTACAACAGAAAACAGTTTATCAGGAGTTGATTCGCCGAAAACAATTTACCAACAGAATATAGGATCCGTCGGTCGGTGATTATCGACAAATATAGCGTTCCGTCGGTAAAAATTACTACGGAAAATAAATTTCCGTAGTAAAGTTTATCGACGGAAACTCTATTTTCGTCGGTAATACCATTTGAGATTACTAACAAAAATATTTGTTGTCGATAAATATCGATTTTATGGATGGAAAATATGTTTTTCGTTGGCAAAAGAAAAAAAGATTCCATAAACCATGTATATACAGTATCTACCCTATTTACAATTTCTATATATACAAAGAAATCATTATAGACAATGACATTCCATACATTTATATTCATACAATCAAATTTCACACAATCCACATATAAAAACACATTTCATATATCTTTACAATCCATATATATATTTCTTACAATTCATAGTATCATAAAAACAAATAAACTAACATTTATACAAACAAACATACTAAATTATGAAAACACTATAGAAAGTATCTAAATATCCAACAATTACAAGCATCTAAAACCAACAATTACAAGCATCTAAAACAAAAAAAATATAAACAAAACACAATAACAGAAAAAAAAACTAAACTATCCAAATATTCACGAATACATTCATATAGATAAGATAGTAATAGAAAACATGCATAAAGTCAAATATAAAAATTTATATCAAATTTATATATAATTAAAAAATTTACATATATGTATAACTAATTTTAATACCTAGATAGAAATGAGTAAATGATGATAATCATCAATATGTCAATAGGTCAGGACTCTTGAAATATATAGTAATACAATAGTTAGAAATGAGCAAATTAAAATATCAAAACAGAATAAATATATTTTACTAGGATAAATAAAAAACTAAGTTTTAGTTGAACAAAGCTCAGAAATAGCTAATCACCATGGTCTAATAGGTCTTGAATCTCCCATGACTCAAAACCATGTGGTGTCTGAGTCTTGGTGAAATTAGTCATGACCACTCATATATGGGCCATGAGAGCCTCATGATCGGCTCTCCTCTGATCCTCCTTGACTCTCCTCTGCTCAACAGCAACCCTCCTCTGCTCATCAATGACCATCCATTGATTCATCCTCTCATCCATTGAGGTAATTTAAGTACACAATTCTTGATTTTTCCCATCTTAAATACTACACCTCAGTAGAAGAAGAGGAAGAAGAACTATCACGTCCCCTAGGAGTTCTCAAACAATCAAATGCAACTTTGACCTGAGAGTCAATGCCATAGATGGTAAAAATTTTATCTGTCCACCAACAACATCATAATAAATCTCATTAAGCGCTTCAGTGGATAGAGACTGCGACTCCCCTCTTGCTGGTGGCTGAGATGCTTAAGCCACTCTATTTATCATTTGATCCTGTGTGGAAAAATATAATATGATTAATATTCAATTTGATTACAATTACTAAAGTTAATCAAGCTAAAAATAATTAAATGTAATAAAGTTAATAATTATATATATATATAACATGGGCTCGAGGATCGACAAATATACCATCCTTCTTCTTGTAGGTCTTGAGAAAGACCTCCATACAAGTGGGTTGCACGTTCATGTATGCACAAATAATTTGAGACAAAATTATTAAAGTTAGGTAATAAATATAAAATTTGTTTATATAACTTTAAATTAAATTCACCAGATCCATGACATGCTCAACAATAAATCTAGATTCGAACATAGGCCGAGCGGTTTCAGTGCTCGGGGCACTTGGCACTGTGTTCCAATTTGCTCGTGCCTTTTCAGTATTTGCTTGCTACCTTTCTGCAGCCCAGGTGGTCGTCCATGCACTCCATATCTTAGTTGACATATACACCTGCCTAGTACCCTTCTTTCTCATATAATAAAAAATGTCTCTGTAAAGTTTGGAACAATAACTATTCCAAGTATCTTTAAATTATTTCTCGTGACCTTCCTCCCATGAATATTTTTTCTACAATTATAAGTTGAATAAAAAAATAGTATATTAAAGTATAAATATATTATAGAATACAAAATATATTAAATTTACTTACTACAAATTTATTATAATAAAATGTCTTTGTCTCCTGGTCTACATGTCTCTATGTAGTACCAGAAGTGTATACTCTTTCTTTGAATTTTATGATTATATAGGTGACAATTCAGTGGCCATCTGAAGTAAACTTGCATGAAAAAAATATTAAGGTATGAGAAATATATTATAAATACAGTCATATATGAACTTAAATTACTAATAATAAAAAATACTTACGAGTCTCCAACAATTTGTAGCACCTTGTAGCCACGAAGTGATATTGCCTAATGTTGTTATGACATGATAATGTCTATAAAATAACATTATAACATATCATAATAAAGTTTACTAACATGATAATATAATACAAAATAATATGGGCATAACTTACATCATTAACATGCATCTGACTAATCAACATTAATAGTTTCTAAGTCTTCATCGTTAGACTCTATTAGTTCAATAAGATCTTCACTACTAGTTACCTTTGGAAAAAAATATGACTTGGGACTCAATACTACATGAGTTTATTTAAGCTAATCGAGTTCCTAATCTTTATTAATTTGATGTGCCACGTGACATGCAAAATGGCTAACACCAAATTTTGGCGCCGTTACCGGGGAATAACTAGCAATGTGTGTTTATTTTGGATTTGATTGATTTTATTTGTTAGCATGTTGATTGATTTTGTTGTAAGAAGCAAGGGTAGAAAAGTCTTTTTTATCTTTTGTAAATAAGTTGATGTATAGGGTTGTGTGGTTATATAAACATATGTATTTCTCCT
>JBBMJZ010000002.1:12169551-12180147 GCA_037833815.1 Zingiber zerumbet
CGATTGATATAGGTAAGAACCTTCTACTCAAGGACGCTATTATACTTAGTTATTTGGCACCAATACAAGTAAGTATAGTAACCATAAAATAATGTCTTTATAAACATAGGAATATGATACAACGAGTCCGTACAACAATCATCACATGATTGGTTCTAGGGCTCTAACTAACAACTCAATCTTCTTAGCTTTAAATACTAGGTTCTAGATTGATTTCTCCTCTTTACTTAGACATGCACATCTTGATTCATGTAATTCAAAAGTAGAAAATAAACTTTCTAAACTACTTACCTTGAGGTCCTTGAAGATGTAGAAGGAGTCCACTATAGACATCCATTCAAGTGTTCTCGGAAAACCATTTAATGTATACCTTAGTGAGTCCTAATTCGTTACCATTTCTCTAAGGTTTGTGAGTCCGATGATCAGCTCCTTGATCTTTGCATTAGTTGGGCTACTATTTCTCCCTTTTCCATTCAGAGGTTCGTCAATTGGTTCCAGAGTAGATCTCATCTTACTAGCTTAGCCTCTGAGGTTTCTTCATGGAGCACCAAGAACTTCTCCCAGAGTTTTTAGGCGGATTCATATGCACCTATTTGATTGACTTTGGGCAGTGGTAGAATGTTCAGCAAATGAAATTCTACTTTGTTGTTAGCCACGAAATCAGTCTGCTCCTTTTTTCTTCACAAGTGCTCTTCCTTTTCAACTTCGTGTTTATCTATGGGTGCTATAAAACTATATTTTATAGTTAGCAAAATATCAAAATTAGTTTTAAAAAATAACTCCATTTTCTTTTTCCATATGGCAAAATCCCCTTCAAACTTCAGTGAGTGAATGCTCAATTCAGCCATCGTTTTATTGCTTTAGTTTGTGGTTAGTCCTTCTGAAATGGTTGAGCTCTGATATCAATTGTAGGTCCTAATAAGACCGGCTAAAAGGGATGAATAACCCTGAAAAAAGTTAACAGTTCTCTCGCTATAGAGATTAGTAAGGACACAAAGATTAGTTAACAGATATAATTAACATAAAAAAATAATATAAAAGATAGTAAGAAGGATAAGGATGTAGTTAGTTATAACCTAGATGGTTGTTAATCCAAGGCGGTTTAAAACTTCACTAAAAGAATCTCCTTCAAGCAAGCGGAGTAGCTTCTTATAGACATTGATAATGCAGACTTATAAATAGAAAAGAAATTTGAGTACAATGATTATTGTTTTAGACTTCGAGCACTAAGGCTGTATTTTTAGCTTAATGGTCGTAACTAGTTGTTTGCTGACGTGGTGCTTCCTAGGCACTTGGACCCAGTTCGGGTGTCTGGACTCGGTTGACTCGATCCACTCCGTAATAGCTTGTTTTCAATAGATCAAGGCTTCCTGGAGTTGGCTGACGTGTACTCCGTGCTGATTTTTTTCGACCAACGGCTCGCTGACATGGCGGAACAGTCTAGACGCTTGGACTTGGTCTAGGTGCCTGGAGTTTGGGAGCTTGGACCTAATCAACTCAAAGTTGACTCTTCCGGTCACTTGTGTGATTCTCCATCCATCCAGAGTTGAGCTCACCTGAACCCAACTCCAGTCTTATCCTTAAGTAGTCTTCCTCCCCAACTTCTCATCCCTCGGAAGTGTCACGCATATCCTTCTGGTCCATAGATGTACTCTTTCGTAGTTCCTTGTCTCTCAGATGCACCAAGCACGTCGACTCGCTTCTCATGTCATTCTTCTCACTCGTTGCGTCTTCCGTTCAACTTCTTGTGTTCCTAAATCTCTACACACTTAGACATAACAGATCAAAATTGCAGAGCATAACTTAACTTGGTTAATCACATCAAAATTAATCTGGGATACTTATAGACATTGCATCAAGTTTTTTGCTACAAATTAAGTTTCAAAGAAGCAATCGAAGCTATTCACCACCCCCCCCCCTCTCTCTCTCCATGTCTTAACATATATATTAATTTATGGAATGACAAAAATTAAAAGGGTGTTCTTTTTCATATGACTGTTTTTTATTTATTATCAAAAGAACTTTCTATATATTCCCTTTTCACATTTTATTTTAGAGATTATCCTTATTTTTAATATTATTGTAGTTGTTACAGGTTCATAACTATTATTGTTGGTGCAGTGGAAGTAGTTTGAATCTCTAGAGGGGAGGGGTGAATAGCGGCAATTAAAATCGATCTATTTCTCTTGATATCTAGCAATGACACACATTAATTGGAAAATAGCATAAACAATAAAGGAAGAGACCAAGTTTATTTGGTTTGCAATCAGGAGGTTGCTAGTCCAAGACTATTAAAAGCTTCACTAAGATTTTCTTCTTTGAATACAAGTTAG
Organism: Zingiber zerumbet; assembly: GCA_037833815.1. Lineage (NCBI taxonomy): Eukaryota > Viridiplantae > Streptophyta > Magnoliopsida > Zingiberales > Zingiberaceae > Zingiber > Zingiber zerumbet. Next base: position 12,171,885 of record JBBMJZ010000002.1, read on the forward strand.
AGGCGGAGAAGCCCCTTACAACAGTTACGTATAAGACCAAATTAGAGAACTGAAAACAAGTGAAATTAAATGATTGTGTTGTTACAACTTCAAGTTTCAACCTTATTTTTATAACCTTTGTCTTCGAGATGACCGTTTATTGATGTGACACCTTTTGAGCATCTGGAAGCAGTCTAGGTGCCTAGATTCGTCGATCTCTATCCACTTTGATAATAATCCACTAACTGTCTAGATGACTCCTCGCTTTTTGAGCACTTGGAATCTACTAACGTGGACATCGTCCTGATCCATTTCGACAATAGCTCCTGTTGATGTAGCAAGCACCCGTGCCCCTGGAAGTGATTTGGGCACTTGGAATGGTCAACTTCTAGACTTGACTATTTTCTTCTCCAATCATCTAGGTGATTGTTTGGTTGCTCGGAGTTGAGTTCACCCCAACTCAATTTTGTTCTTCTCCTTGAGCAGTCTTCTTTTTGGCTTCTCATCCCTTGGATGCATCTTGTCTACCTTTCTTGCTCCATTGGAGTACTCTTCTGTAGTTTCTTGTCTCTCAAATGCACTAAGCTCGTTGGTTCATTCCTGTGCCATCCTTCATAACTGCTTACGGCTTCTGCCATTTCGGATGCTTGTGTGTTTCCCTAAATCTCTGTACACTTAGATACACAAGTGAAATCTATAAGCTCTAACTTAATCTCGTTGAACTCACATTAAAATAGTGGTTCAACCACTTAGGTAAATTATAACATAAACATTTCAACTTTGATCGACACATATTATAGCAACTATAGTTCATAGTTACCCTTCATCTCTAATCAACACTAATAAATTGTATTATAACAATATTTCATCTCTAGTTAACATTGATCAATATTATATTCACACTAATAACACTAATATATTGTATTGTAGCAACTACAATTCATAGCTCTTATAAAATGGACACTAATTTATCTTTGATCAACATTAGTTAACATAGGTCAAACGCGTCCTCAATATGTGGGTGAGCATGTGAGATGTCGTATGAACACATTCTAAGGACATGGGTTGATGGATAAAAAAATGCACAAAGTGTTCGGTGAGGACTACCTTCACTCTCACAATGTGATATAAAAAGGTGCCCGCGAGAGTTGATACGTGCATAAGACATTTTTTCTACTAGCATATTTTCTTTTTTTCTTTATCTAGGCATGACTTGAGCATCAAAGGGTTTCATCAATGTCTTGATCTCTCTTGTAACTCTTTTCGGTGTTTTTAATTTTCCTAAATCATTCGTTGTTATTAGAAACCTTCGTCGAAGCATGACATCTTCTCACCAGGTATCCCTGAGGCCCTCTTGTCGCTTGACCAATCAAGGCCCGACCCAATGAGAGTCGATATGCAACAATCGATCCATCAGAAGCCCGACCCAACAACAATCGATCTATCAAAAGTTGACTCGACTAAAGCCAACCCGACCAATACCGATTGTTCTCACATCCGACCTACTGAGGTGTTCTGTTCAACACGGCAAGGAGTCAACCTATGCTTTATCGCCATAGGATCAGAATAATTTGACCAAAATCACTAAAGGAATAAGAATATTTTTGTGATGTCGTCTACGCATCGCACAGTGCGCAACTACACGCGCAGGACATCAACATCATTTTTTTTAATTTTAAATTAAAAAAAATAACATTTCTTCCTGTAAATCCTAAATACATTAATATATCTCATAAATACATTACTATACTCAGTAAACACTTAAATTTTTTAGTTTTTAATTTTTCTTTTAACTGAATACTATAACCTAATTAGAAAGTATAAACTCTAGAGATAAAATCTTAAAAAAAAAATAGCTGCAATACTATAACCCAATTGAGAAGCTTAAACTTTTTTCGTCTTTAACTTTTCTTTTAACTGAATACTATAACTCAATTAGGAAGTCTGAACCCTAGAGGTAAAATCTTAAAAGTTTTTAGCTTGAATACTATAATATAATTGGAAAGTCTAAACGCTAAGGGTGCGTCTAAATTTTTTTTATTTTTAATTAGATTATAGTATTCAAGTTAAAAAAAAAATAAGATTTTACTTTTAGGATTTAGGCTTCTCAATTAAATTATAATGTTCGGTTAAAAGAAAAATTAAAAAAAAAAGTGTTTACAAGGTATAATATTACATTTATCGGGTATAATAATTATTTAGGATTTATATTTAAGAAAATATTAGTTTTAAAAAATTTAAAAAATATAAAAAAAATGCGTTGATATTATGCGCACACAGTCGTGACCTGTTGAAGGAAAATAAAAAGTAAAGATAACCTTTTTAATTTTAAATTTTTTCCCCTATGGTTTTTTGTCGAATCATGATCTCTGGGGACGTATTCGTCTAAGTGCCGCACCGCACCGCAAAGCCAACATACACGACGGCGACGCCGCAAATTAAAAGATTATGGCGACAAGATCTCCATCGCCCCACTTCCCGCATTCATTTCCGATCAGACATTGCCCTTGGTAAACCTCTGGCCCTCGCAGCCGCCACGCGTCTCCTCCGACACGCCCATCCTCTGCGGCGCCCCCGACACGGAGCACCGTCTTCACCCGCTCGCCGCTCGACACGTATCGACCATCCGACTAGTCATCCGGCAAGTGGAGCGTTGCCTGTCCCCGTCCCCCTTGCCAAATCGCTATTTGGTGGAGATTTAATTAATTTTACTGCGCTGAAAAATAAAAATAAAATAAAATAAAATAAAAAGGTGGCGAGGAATCATCCACGTAGAGAAAAATATTGATCGTTATATCTCTTCCCCGAACCTCATTGGCATCCTCTTCCTTTAAGAGATCCTCTTTGGCCTTCTCTCTCTTCCTGGTTGTGCGCGCGCGCGCGAGAGAGAGAGAGAGAGGCCGCGCATCCTTTTAACTCCCTTCTCGCCCACAGCTCGTAGTCGAACACCTTCGCTAGCTGCTAGCTGCTAGCTCCTCCTCCTCCTCCTCCTCCGTAGGAGGACTCCAGTCGCGCGGCTTCATGATCGGAGCCATGTCGGCTGGGAACGTGTGCGAAGTGTGCGGCGGAGGCGCCGGCGGCGGTGCGTGCCCACACTGCACCGACCTTAACCACGCCATCCCGGTGCTGTTCGGAGAGCCCATGCGCGAGTTCCAGTTCTTTGGCCACGACGACTCGGTAGCGTGGATGTTTAACGATCCCAAGGACGGCGGCGGAAGTGATCCGCCGCCGGAGGAGCGGCTGCAGCAGAGCGCCGCTGGGGGGTTCAAGTATCTCGACGTCTTGGGAGGAGGGGGAGGAGGTTTCGACGGCGCTGGACACGGCCTCACGTTCAACGTCTGCTTGAGTGGCTCCACCCGGCGACCGGACACGATCTCCTCGATGGCGGCGGCGTCGAGTGCCACCATCGTGAGCAGCTTGCTCCTCCACTAACCTTTTCAGCTTTGGCAATTTTTATATATATATAATTTAAATTCAGCCTTTTTTTTATTATTATTTAGGTAAATTTGAAGTATAAATTATATATTAAAAAATGAAGGATCAGACCAAGTTTGATCTATTGCATAGATCTTTATTTTACATTTATTAAGAAGTTTTTGAGGTCAAATTTTATTATTGTAGAAATATGCATATTCAAAAACTAACTTTTAGATATTTCTCCCATTCAAATTTGAATCCTTTTATTGCTCTTCAGATTGCTTTACTAATGCATATAATTTTCACAAGAAATGGTTGCATTTATCAAGTACAAAGTACTTTGTCATCGATTGATTAATATAAATACCTTGACGTGTGAAGCGAATATAATTACTTTTTTACTATAAGTAATATAAAGATAAAGATAGGGAGAAAGGGCTAAATTGCATGTTATTTCATGTGGCTTTTCTAGCTTGATTTGATATACATCAACATCAAGCCATTTTTGTTCCAAATACTTAGAGATTGAATTACCTAAATATCTTGTTCCCGTGTAGAGGTCGTTAGCTGGAAGCACATTCACTGACGCTTCGAACGGGATCAACAAGGAGGTCGGAGAAGGCTCGGCTGCTGACGGCCAGGGAGACCCGACGGTGGAGAGGGAGGCCAAGATCATGAGGTACAAGGAGAAGAGGACAAAGAGGAAATATGAGAAACGGATACGGTATGCGTCGAGGAAGGCCTACGCTGAGATGAGGCCGAGGGTAAAGGGGCGTTTTGCAAAGACGCCGGAGGAGGTCCAGCCACCGCCGGAGCAGCCGCCTTATGGCCCTGATAGAGTTGACTTTAGATGGTTGTATTAAGAAGAGAAGGAAGAAGAAGAATTTCCATATCCTCGTAGCTATTGACTCTCTTGTTAATTAAGCATTAAGTGTATTACGTGTGAAGAATATTGGAAGATATATAATAGGACTTCAGTTAATTAATTATAATAATATTAGTTTCAATTTCTATGGTATTAAGTTGATCATTTGAGGATTAGAGTGAGACAATATAGATCCGATCAAAGTTGAATAGGTTGATCAAATTCGAATGGACTCGAGTTTAGTTATCTCATATACGTTATTACCATCACTGATCTTGATCTTGTGTTAGTCTATGCCCAAAGATGAATAGCAACGGATGTCGTTTAGATGTGTCGACATCGGGCTAGACAATGGTATGAGTTTGATTTGTCCATTTAATTAATTTTTTATATCGGATTGGACACGACACAACCCGGTGATGTCGCATCTAGCCACCGACATAGGCACAAGTTCAATTAAAAAAATAATAATGAATCATAAAATAGAAAAAAATACGAAATTTTATTAATTAGTTGTTTATAATTATAGTTTCGTAATATTATATTTTTACTTAAATATAATATAAATAATTTAATATAGCTTGAATATATATTCAAATTCTGTACAATAATTATATAGCTTGAATATTTATAGGTTGGAGAGCTCTAATTCCACCTCTTCTTGACAATGTTGTACTACGGCTAGGTCTCCGATGTTAGCGTAGAGCACGTAGGTACTAGATAGGCGGTGATGTTATGGTTGGAGTTTTGCTAAAAAATTTATAAGGGTGTATAAATCCATTGTAACGATCTATCTAGCTAGTTCGTAGCAAACGGTTCACGGTAAAGACTTGTCAAATCCGTTGATAATTAACCATTTGCTAAAAGTGGGATCAACGACTCATGTAGACTGCCTACTGGGTAGGACCTACCACGGCTTACTTTCAATGACATCATCATAATCGAGCGGGCAAATGGAGGGGCATGGCCAATATAGACACAATGTTGATGCTCAATGTGATGCTAGTTGTAGGCGGTATTTGGGTAGGAGACATGCGCTCCTTCATGTTGCAGACCAAGCGGCTGTCATGGCAGTGCTAGACATCTGGTTGATCGAGCATGGTGGAGATTCGGGATGTTAGCATAGGATGAGACTGAGGAGGATTGTTGCTGTGGTGATGCACTGAGTCAACGCCTCGAGGTACTTGTGTACCGCGGTTGAGACCTCATGTTGGGGGCATATGGCTGGGATTGATGGACATTGATCAATGGGCTTTGTTCTGAATGTTGGATGATTGTGAGGATTGATGATGTCGATTGTATCTGAGTGGATAGTATAGTGAGAATACGTTGCATGTAATAGACACTTTTTCAAGTTTTACCTTAGATAGCTGTTTATCTTTTATCAAAAAAAAAAAATAGATAGGCAGTGTGCAAGTGACGGAGGCGGTGGCCCAGCTACAACGAGTGCAATTAGGTCAGTGATATTGATTGACTTTACATTGCACTTCATCGGGTGCCCATTAGGACAAGCCCATTTCAATTCACTTTATAATAAAATTAATATATTTTCGTAAGTCTTTTTAATGTATCAGATCTAAATTAGCTAATATATTGAAAATTAAATAAATTTTTAAAATTTTTTAAAGGATTATGCAAAGATTTAAAGGAGGGATATAACATAAATGTTATATCCATTTTAGGGCAAAACAATTGGGCAAGCCCATTTGCAACTGAACTGCCTTGCCCAAGTAGCCCAATTAGTCTATCTACCTTCCTTAGCGACTCCAAGATTAACATGTAGTTAGATGGTGTCGGTCTTGTTTCGGAGTGCTCTCTTCCATGTTTAATTGAGATTTAGAAATAGAAAATAGATATGTTGTAGAATGAAAGGGATTAGTCGTGAGAAAAATCAAACTTTTTCTTTAATTACCCGTCCCCTTTTATAGCCTTCATCAAGTAAGTAAGGATGACATTATGATTTCCTTATAAGACATTATTATTGTCCATCCATTTGGTAACGGCCACCTCTCCCTAACAAGTAACAACTAAGGCTCATAAGCATCATTGATAGCCTTATTATCCGCCGCTCTTTCCTAAAATAATTATTCTTCAAGTTAAATCTTTGCCCGCCTCATTTTAAGTTTCCCCGAGCCCAAATCTCAGATATCGAGCAGCATTCATTTCTGAGCCTTGAGCAATGAGCATTACACGCTCCCAAGCTTGAGTGTCGAACCCCATACGCTCCCTAGCACGCTTACATCTGAGGGCAGAATATCAAGCCTAACATCCTTCTTCATTCCTTTTTCCTACCGAGGCAGATCCAACTGGACCTTGGCCCAGCCCACATGCCTTAATTTCTTGTACTATTCTAATTTCTTAATTGTAGATTATTACGTGGTATCACTTCTCCTCCAACTTGACGAGTCATTTCAACTCGGCACAGACCTATTATAATTTGCTCAGCTCACTCATCTAACTCATTTGAACGACCCAACCTGCTTTAAGTTAACCTAAATTAATTGACTCTCTCTCTCGATTTGCTCAAATAATTTGACTAACCTAAGAGACTCAACTAAACTATTAGAACCAAACACGTCTTTGATAATTCTCTATGAGTGACCAAATATCTTTCCTAATCCTGCATGAACCTTCTCATTAGCAATTATATTATTTAAATTTTAGTTTTTTTTTTTGAAAAAAACAAGCATTATTATAATTAAAATTATTATATAGCGAGAGTACAATTCTATCAAAACATTTTGACATGGGATGTTAACGGCGAACCGAGATATGACGCGACTGTCAAAGTCAAAATGGCATGCCAGTCATGGTCAAGAAGAGGTGATAGTCATCATATCACTCTTCATGAGGCTAATCCAACAAGTCATAAATCCAGTCAGAGTAAGGGGACCCAACTTCCCACTCAGTACAAGTCTTACAACATATAATCGATCGACCTTAGGAGTTTTCTCATATGTCAGTCCTCCTTCATATAACCGATCAGTAATAACTCGAGTCAAATTTACACAGCTCAGTAAGCTTGTCTCTTATACATATAGAAAAGTGATTTTCAATATAAACTCGGCCGAAATTTCAAATCTCAGGTTCTTACTCCAAAGGCAAGTCTTCTCTCATATAAATGATCAGCTTAAAGTATTGATCGAATCTATGGGGACTTAGTTCTCTATTCCTTAAAGGCAAGTATCCGAGTATATAGTCGATCGGCTAAAAAACCAATCAAATCTAGGGGGCTTAGCTTCATATTACTTTCAGAATATATCTTCAACACCGCTTAGTACATAACCGAGCAGTTTAAGGGAAGAATAAATATACAGTCGGTCTGTCTAAAGATCTGGTCGAGAAACACTTAGTACATAACATGGTTAAAGAATCACAATAACCTGTCAGAATAATAACCATTTGTCGAAAAATATTCATCTATTATAATGTGAGCATTCACTAGAATCTTCTTCAAAGATAATTGTACTTCCCATGAGTCGAGAACTTATGATATCATATTTTTCAATTGCCTTATTAATGACGTAAGTCACAGAAAACAAAAGATGTACACATATGGGTAACAAAAGATTTTTCAGACGGTTACTATACATCGCTTAGACTATATGCCTTCCCTTACTCGACGATCTCTTACATTCTCTTTATCTCATAATTACAGAGGTTATGAAAGATGGTATATAAAGGGGGTCCTCTCCGTTGGCGAGATGCCCATGTACACACGTCTTAAGATATTCTTATTTACGCACACGCATTCTACTATTTTTCTCTTCGTTTGTCTACTTAGACATTGTACTGACTTGAGCGTCTCAGGATCTTCGCCAAGGATCCTTTTTCTGATTTTTGGACATTTACTTTTGATCTGCTTTCTTAAATGTTTGCAAAGAAGAGAAAGACACTATATTATCTTTCTCTACTCCACAAAGTTTTATGTCATTCAACTATATCGCCTCTTGTTGAGCGCGTCATTTTCAAAAGATCACATCTTTTTTAAATAAATTAAAT
>JBBMJZ010000002.1:12193935-12210610 GCA_037833815.1 Zingiber zerumbet
CGCCGTAGGTATATTTTCTTTTGATATTATTTGTACGAGTCAACTACTATTTCTTCTTGAATTAATTAATTTATTATATCTCGACGATTAGCCCCAGAAAAATTTAGATTCTGGCTACGCCCCTGTGCAAATGGAGCTTTGGTCATGGCCTAGAGTAGAGTCTTGTGAGCTTGAGACGTGGAGACGACGACTAGGTTGCCTAGCTCTCTAAAAGTACCGAGAAAGAAGATTAGGTATTAATTTCTAAAGGTTGAGAAGGTTGTTTGGGCCACCGAGTACTCAGAAGCTAAGACAGGTGCTCGATCGGATTGTCAAACTCCCTTAAAATGTTGAGTGCTTCGAACCTTGAATTAGTCTTATGTACAACCAATAATTAAATTCCTAAAATTTGATAAAAATGGGAGGAGAACCTTGAATTCTTCAACTAAGAAAAGTCATAATATATTTTTTTCTCACTTTTTTTCCCATTAATTAGTCTCACTTTTTTCTCATTTGTCTAACTCTTTGCTCGTCTACTCCCTTTCAAAAGAAACAGATGTCGAGTTTCCAATTCTTGGCGAAAAGGAAGGTGAGTGACACCTTTTCTCATCTGTTGACAATTGATGCAAAAATTGATGAAAAAAGAGGCAAATCCATGTCGCATCTGGGTTAGTCTAGGTCGGGCCTGGTTCGGTTTGATGGTCGATTTCGAGCAAGGCTTCTCGACCTACAAGTTGTGTAGGAATAACTTGCACTATAACAGTAAAAAAAAAAAAATCCTATAAAATAATGTCATCTTAGATATTTCTCACATGATCAATAACTTCTTTCAATTTAGAGATATAAGAATAGTATGAAATATCATAAAAGAATCATGTTTCAAAGAATTTAAAATAAATCCCAATTGAGATTCAGCAGAATTTAATATATGTTTGGAGCTACCTGTATATGTCAAGCAACAAACAAGAAATAGAACTAAATCATATCTAACCTTGTGTGTATACTTAGTTAGATCGAGCACAATCTATGATAGTATATGAGTGTCTAACAAAAATCAAACTTACTAAGAGAATGCCTATGATCTCGAACAAAACATTCATCATCATTCATCTCAAGAGGTGTCTCAATGCAACAAGTGTATTAAACTCCAACTAAAATGGTGAATTAGAGACGACCTAAATCAAACCTACTTTTTATATATGCTTCTTCATCTATGTTGTTTCAGAACAATCTTCATTTCCTTTGATGACACTTCTAATGTTTCTATTGCCCAAAATGATTGTGAGCTCTTAGTTGTGATGATCTACACAAGGATTGATAATTCTATCCAAGATACTATCCTAATTACAATCTTAGACTAATACAAAGATAAAATTTAGGGTTCATGTTCAGACGAACAACTAGTGGTTCATTATTACCCATGGACCATTTGTGCAAATAAAACTATACTTATTGGGACGGTGGACCATATGTGAAAATAAAATTAATTTCATAATAAATTATTTAGTGAGGAAGAAATCGTAGCGATGACGTATCCCCCTTAACCCTCCAAATGCATAGTGCGAGTACCCAACCCTAAAATCTTGATGATAGAGCAATGCCCTCCATTGTGATTGTTATTCTTTTAGTTTCTTCTTCTAGATGCTAATTAATGAGACACCTTCGAAACTCTCAAAATGTATGGTGCTAGAGAAGTAAGTATTATAAATACTCATTGTATAATTTAATGACTTAAAAAATGAATATTTTAATTAAAATTTGTCAAAGATATTTCCTAGAAAAAAAATTATGAATTGAAAGTATGATAAATTTTCATAAAAATATGAATGAAAATTATTTTTGTTTGTTCTATTATTTTAATTTTATCTGATGAAACTAATTAATTAGTTAAAGAGGGTGACTAGATAACATCCCATCATAGATTTTTAGATAAATATTGATGGTTGATGGAAAAATTTTATAGGACTGATTAGGTCATCCTAGGGTTAATCAATAAGGTTAACTGGATTTATTATCTTTTTTTAGACAAACACTAATTCAAAAATCACAGGATAGTAGTAATTAGTAATTAGAGAGTTAAAATCATAATAAAAATAAAATAAGATATGTTAATAAAAATATTTAATACAATTAGAAGTTCCACTCTTACTCGGTGTACGACGCATCTCACGTTACACCCTTGAAAGATTTTACTAATTCATCTCTTAACACGAGGTAATCGAGTGAAACTCAACCTCCAAATTAATATAATTAAGATGATACTTATTATAGTTAAAATATAATATGTTTATTTGTATATCTTACTATTTTATTAAAAATTTTCCCCCTTTACTAACTAACTTTGGTGAAGCTTAAAATGAATTTACGTTAATATCCTTTTTTTCTATTCTCACTAAAAATAATTCCATGGTTTATTAGTAATCCCACAAGTGAAACAATCAGTGATTTAGAGTTTGAGACTCAGCTGCGGTGTATTATTATGAATGTTTCTCATCATTAATTTTCTCTGGTTGTTTTATATAAAAAAATATAGTTCTCTTTAGTTCCACATCTTAGAATTGACAACACTATGATTAAAGAAGCTTCTATAAATATTTTAGGCCGACGATGTCAAATAATTAATTCTTGGTTTTGAACATAAGGATGACACTCGAAAATTCAAACAATTCAGATTTCAAAGACCCAAATAATTCAGATTTTCAAAAGACAGGTACTTTACTCTAATGACTCTATTTTAGTATTTTAATGCTAAAATACTTTAATTAATATAATTTCATTATAAAAGGTCAATGTGGTTTCAATGTATTATATTACACACACGACGTGTGTGCACGATCACTAGTATTATACTAATGTTTAAATTCTCACTAGTATTATACTAAAGTTTAAATTCTCACATATCTTCCCTCTGAAATCTTTAGGTTCACTGGATCTAACTTTATTTTTTTTATTAATTCAGTATCTATTTTTTACTATTCAATTAATTCTATAGGTGATCAACTTAGTCCTATAAAATTTCTTACCAACTATCAAGATAAATCGAAAACTTAAATAGGTCCCGACGGATGACTCAACGTCACAAGTGTAATATATATTTGGTGAGATTTGAACCCTTATTAATTTGGTGAGATTTGAACCCTTATTTTTGAAGGAGTCTGTCCTATTATTTACCATTACATCGAAGCCCTCTTGAGAGCAACATTTTCATAAATTATTCTTTGAATTGATGGATCATCCAAGGCCTTCAATTCTTGATCTTCTTCTTCGTTAGAGTCTTATCTATATAAGCATTAGGAGGTCTCTTAGTAACTCTTGGACGAAAACTCTACAATTCCATAGTAACCTTCAAAGTACACTTACGAGCAAACAAAGGCTCATGCTTTAGTACTTTTATTGTAGTCTTTCATAACTGACTTCAAACTCGTCTAATAAATAGTACGCTGAGAAATAGGATTGAAAGTCTGGATCATATTAAATACTAATTTGTCTTTATATTCTTGTACATCTTTGATCGATGTATTGAAGTATTGATAACCAAGGAAGGAACAACCATTCTAAATAATCTAAAACCAATAAAAAAAAATTGAAAGATAAATTTCACTACATGCAGAATATGACCAAATTTTCGATCGCAACAAATTCGATCATTGATTCAATTAGTGATGGGATTTAATTTTCATGTATTAGTGACGGATAAAAATTTTATTGTTAAATTTAGTGACTAAATTAAATCTTCACTAATATTAGCAATGTAAATTTTGTTTTTCATCACTAATTTTGGGCTATAAAAAATTGGCCATCGCTAATTTATAATAATTTAGCCATAGAAAAAAAATTATCATTAATTTTATTAAAATTTTGATAGCATCTTCTCTATTTGACAGATTTTATCTTGTTTACACGATAGATCAACACAAACAATTCTCTAACACAAACACATTCATGATACATCAACACTCACAAATACAAATACAAATATAAATACAAATACAAACACATTACGAACCACACTAATAGATGCATAATATATTTAGATCCATTTATAAATCACACTAATAGATTCAAATCGAATTCACAAATACATTCTCAATACAAATACAATCACGATACATACATGATTCAAGTGATCAATATTATTCAAATTCATTACATCAAACTAAAATATCATAAACTCACAACTCATCATCAGTAAATGCACAGGATTAAAATACAAACATATACTAAGTATAATACAATAAGTTATTGAAATAATCTTTTTAAATATGAATCTAAAGTTAAACCACATATCATAAAATACAAAACTAACATTAAACTAGTTATTAGAATTCATACTTTAATGAGAGAATATAGTATCTAATCCAGTTCTTCAACATCTATATTATTCTTAAAAAGATATAATATAATTAGAAATGCATATATTATTAAAATTAAGAACTATTTTGTTTTTTTATGAGTGATAAATAAAAAAAAACTAAGTTGAAGGTCAACACACCTCAGAAGCTACTTATGAAGAGCATTTGAGTCCTGAGTCTCCTATGAGTCAAAATGATATGACGTTTGAAAATTTAGAGTCCATCTATCTATGAATTCATGTATTTGCTGCTTTACTAACATCTTAACTCGGTCTTCCATTGACGGCTCACTATTGACCTGAGGCATCTTTAATATTGTGGCACGATCCTTAAATTCTTGATTTTCTTGTATTAATGCTTACACTTTAGTAGATGAGGAAGAATTGGGACAACCTCTGAGCCTAGGAGCCGTTGGACGATCATAGGCGACTTTTGCCTGGAAGCCAAGGTCTATAAGGAGTTCTTTTTCCTTCCACCGACAACGTTATTGTTGCGCCTCTAACAACTTTCTCTCTCTCCGCCTCTAAATCGCAGAAGAAGAGGAGAGATAGAATAGGATTGCTAACCACAAGGCAATGAAGAAATCCCATGCAAGAGGAAACGCAAGAAGAAAACCAAGAACTAGAATGAAAGAAGAAAAAGAGATAATAGAGAATTACCGTGGTTCAGTGGCGTGCCTATTCCATAAAATGACTAAAGATTTTATTAGAATTCTCTCAACCTCTTACATAAGGTTACAATTGTTGGGAGAATGTTGATGCAATTTTTCCTAGGTCAAGGTTGATCAATTTGACTAAGCTCGAGTGAATTCGAGTTTGATTTTCGATATTTGGACAATATATTTGGAAAATATCTGAAAGAAGTCAAGTAGGTCAAGGTTGATCGGATACTTGATGATATATGAAAGGAAAGTCAAGTAGGTCATGGAGGGCTGTATACTTGACTAGCAAAGTCCTAACTCGAGGGTTAGACATAAAGTCTTAATTGGAGGTTACGAAAAGGAAAAGTCTTAACTTGAAGGTTAGGCAAAGCAAAGTCCTAACTATGGTTAGGTAACGAAAAGTCCAAATTGGTCAAGGAGGAGCACACGTTGCCAAGGCAAGTCATAACTTGAGGGTTAGACAAAGGAAAATCTAAGTAGCTAGGTCAAGGAGGGTCGCATGTTGATAAAGGGAAGTTCTAACTATAGTTAGACAAAGAAAAGTCCAAGTGCGTCACGAAGGACCGCACGTTGGCAAGAGAAAAGTTTTGATTACGATTAAGTAAGAGGAAAATCCAAGTGGGTCAAGGAAGACCGCACTTGGTAATCAGAAGTCCAATGGAAAATTGACAAAGTCCACGTGGATCAAAAGTTGTTCGGACACTTGGTGGGGAAGTTTCAACATGTCACAATTGACCAAAGTTGGGCAAGGGAACCCTGACTTGGATTAAGTAAGTTAGGATTTGGAAATCGATTGGGTAATCGATTGGACAAAATCTAATTGATCATCTAATCGATTGGAAGCCTTTCTTTGTTAAACAGAAAGGTTCTATATCAAGTGATCGATTGGGGGCTTTTCTTCACGAAACAGTAAATGTCTTAATTGATTAGGTAATTGATTAGGAGCACACTTGATCGATCAACTGATCAATCAAGAGGAGTTTTTTTTTGCGAAGCACAATAGCTTCCTCGCGAGGAGTTTAATTGATTAGGTAATTGATTGGGAGGAATTCATAAACACACATGGACTTCGTAATCAATTAGGTGATCTATTGAAGACAATTAATCGATTGGGAGAAGCATAAACGAGCCGTTACAAGGTTTTAATGACTTGATTTGCTTGGATCTAACATAACAATCGATTGGGGTTAAGGCCAATCGATTGGGAGCTCAACTCTGCAAGATAAAAGGTATTTCTTCAAAGGATTCAAACATCTTCTTCACCACTCTTCACCACCGGTTCTTGGAAGACTCCGAGAGAAGTGCTGCTGCAGTTTTGAATCTATAAGAGACGATTTAGGTATCAAGAGGTCAAGAAAGCAAGGTTTTCAATTGTATTATGTATTTACATCTTGTTTTCATTGTATTCTTGCATGTGAACTTGTACGAGGTTTTTCCACATCCGAATTATTTCCGAGAAGGAGTGTTTTTCATAATGCAATGTGTGCACTGTGTAGATTCTTAGATTAGTCACCTCAAGGAGATAAATACCAAGTAAATTCTAGTGTTACCGATCGCTTCAAGTTTTCTGCTACAAATCATCATTAATGAAGTGATTGGAGCTAATCACCCCTCTTACCTCCCAAAGTATCCTAACAACAATGATCCTATATTTATAGTGCCTAAATCCTTACATGAGCTCTCAGGTCGAAAAGACCAAAGAACCCCCAAGTCCAGGTTTTCCCGTCGCCTCCTGAACGCCACATGGCCATGTCACAGTCGTATGACACTTCCAAAATCAGACATGGCTAGGATGTGTATGGGGCCACGACCGTGAAGCACCATGCAAAATTCTAGAATGTCACATGGTCGTGTCACGCCGTGTGACACTTAAAAAATTGAACATGACCAAGCCTTGTTCGGGGGCACGACTGTGTCTCTTTTCTCCTTTCTTTGTGATGGTCTTTAGGTTGTCCTCCACTTAAATATGAGTTATCCGTCAACAATCTTCACTTTAGCGAATATTCACTCCTTTGAAGAACACAAGCATATGAGCAAAACTCTACTTAGAACTCTAAGTTTGGGCTTCCTTTCTCTAGCATCTAGAGACATGGATCTGCGGTCACTGGGCATTGTCTGTAGTGTGAACCTTGTTAAGACACTTGAGAGCTAGAGGCATAGCGGCAGGGGGTGAATAACTCGCTTCGATTCTTCTTCTTGGTTTTGCAATGGAGAAGTTGAGCACACCACAATGCTAACACCTTGATTTATTTAGTATTCATCTCCTTGAGGTAACTAATCCAAGGGTCTACACTAACAATCACAACTTTCACTATAAACTCTCCTTCTCGGAACAACACTGAAGGTGAAAAAACCTTTTACATCATAATGAACTAGATAATATCGAATCTCAGACGACCGATTCGGTCCTATCGAAGTTTTTCATCGATTGTCAAGATAAATCGGAAAGCACTTATGGTGGATGGCCGAGAAGCTCAGCATCTTGTGGTTCCACATCTCATTTAGAGGAAAAATCTCTACAAATACCTCATACTTAGGATCAAACTGTGGACAGGGACAAATCCAGAAATTAAAATAAGGGGGCTAGATGTTCATTTTAACATAGTTCAACATATATTTTAAAACAAGTAAAAAATAATAATCAAGTAAATAAATAAGTAATAGTTTTATATATTACTGGCTCAATTATTTTATTAAATAAGTTTAATTACTACGACGGCTTGTTCTTCTCATTTTAGCATTTGACCGAAGATGAAAAGCAAATAAATCCAATTCCCAGATAAATCAAACAGAATAGCAGAAGCTATTGGTGGTTTACCTGAACTTACCAAGGGAAAAGAAAAATAAATAACAAAATAATTATAAGGATGAAAGAGAATAAAAATCTTAGGGGCGTTTGATTTACATTTTTCATATTATTTTCTATTTTTATTTTTCTGAGAAAATGAAAAACGCGTTTGGTTTGCATTTTCTATGTTCATTTTCAAGAAAATGAGAGAACGTTTTCTAAGTCATTTTCTGAAAAAAGTCATTAAAAGAAAAACGAAAAACATGCGTTTTATAGAAAATAAAAATGAAAATAGCGCAAACTAAATACACCCTTATTTTTTTTTTTGTTTTTACGATCTAGACTAGCTTTATTTAATAGAAAGAAGGATTAGGGTTGTTTATTAGGGTTGTTTTTGGTTGACTGAAAAACAACAAAAAAGAAAAAAATAGGAGAAGGAGAAGAAAAAAATAATTAAAACTACATTGGGAAGAAAAAATTAGGAAGAAGGAAGGAAAGATCGGCGTTGAGCTTGTGCGTGAGGTCATGGGAGCGAGCTTAGGTAGTGGAAGAGAAAAATAACAAAAGAGTGGAGAGAATATGTTTTCTCAAAAATTTTCTAACTTATTTTAAATCAATTGAATCGGTTTAATTTAATAAAACTTGGTTTGGCCTTGATCAAATTAAACCTAAATTAATTCCGGTTTATACTAATATGCTATTTTCCTCGCGTCTAGCCGATGAATTTTATTGGACTCCAATCCAATTTTAATCATATTCACTTGGTGACTTCAACATTACTTCCAAAGATCTAAATCCTTTTTAAAAAACTACTTTAATTAATTAAATTGGACTACATTAAATATTAATTTATACACGGGTGGACACAATCAAATGCCAGCTACTATTAGGCAGTAGCTTTTGATACGAAGAACTGTTAATTTAATAAAATTTAATAAATCTAGGCCCAGGACGGATCATATCTGGCTCTGTTTTTTTTTTAAAATTTATCATAGCTCATGATCGAATTGTAAGTATAACTTGAATATCTTATTATTGCACTATATCTAGGACCAATACTATAACAACGAAATTATACTTTTTAGTTGCTTTCTTAAGAATAATTGTTTCTTGCTCCTTAATTTACTCTTATACAAAATAGTCGGAGTGTGCATTGATTATGTTGTGTTATTGCAATGTTCCGTATTAAACATCCATTAATAGGAAATACTTGTTTGGCTGTTACTAATAGTCTAAACAATTTTTAACATGCTTCCCTTTGTTATTTGTGACTTTTCTGTCAGTGTTCAGTTCTATGAAATACCATGTGAGTTTTTTTTACCTCCTAGAGCATGTTTACTTTGCTTTAGCAGATTAATGAAATGAGGTGACTGATAGGACTAGAAAACATATCCGTCAAAAAAACACTCTATAATATAAAATGGAGTTCTATCTTTAATATTTAATGTTCTGATAATTCTTCTGCATGAAAATATTCTGTATGATGCCGCCCGGCTGGCACCGCACGGCCGCCCGGAAAGTTTAAGGGATGTGGCAAGTTAAAGAGAACGCCCAGACACAAAAATAAAAAAGTTTGGAAGTATCTTATTCCGCCTGGAAAGACACTTCATTAAAAAAAAAATTAATAAGAAAAGAAAGGAGTGTAACTATCTGAAACCATGCGCCCCTAACTAAAATTAATAAGAGTCAAACTAATGATAAAACATAAGTATTTTTTAAGGAGACAATTCAAGTTTTTTTTTTATTTTTATTTAAGATTTTTTCTTATTCCATAGTTTAAATTTTTTATTTTATTTAATTTTAGGGGCAAGAACAATCATGAGCTAGCCGTGACATCCACCACTAGCATGGAAAGAGACAGGGAGAAAAGGAAAGAGACAGGGAGAAAGAGACAGGGAGAAAAGGAAAGAGACAGGGAGAAAAGGAAGACACGTCGTGCCTTGAAGGCATGACTATATCATCATATTTTGAGATTTTGAGCTGGCAAAGACTAACACGGGCAGGCTATACCAAATAGGTACAGTCGTGCCTTTTCTCCTGACAATGGCGAAGCTAGCACGATAGGGTCGTGTCATTTTGGCAGGGCCACCTACACTCCCCTAGGTTGGCTAATTGAAACACTGTTTGGCTATGCCTCAGAGGCATGGTCGTGCACATTTTGTTTCAACACTTTGCTTTCTAAATTAACAAGGGTTGGCCATGCTTCCCAGGCATGGGTTGGCATGACCATGCCTAGTGTGTTTAGGATATCCAAAGATGAATACGGGGAGGGCGTGCTTCAATGTCGCAATATGGTCAATCTCAACATGGGTAGGTCATGCCTACAAAGAACGACGGTGCCCAATTCTTGTGCCCAACAAAACTTGAACTTTCTCTTTGACTCTCCTTTTCTCATTTCTCTAACGCTAACCCATTACTTGTTTTTTTCTTGTTTAATCTTCTTTTTGCAGGATTTAAAGATTAGGAGAAGTACGACTGTCAGATAGAGGGATGACTTCAGCAGATAAATAATTAACTTAGACGCTTGACACATATCACTTGGCAACTCCCCTCACTCTAAACCTACTTTGAATTAGATTTATGATTTTTATTGAGGCAATGAAAGATTTAAATATAAGAATATATATATAAAAGTTGTGATATACTGCGCGACGCTACAGTGTGCGACTACGCGTGTCGCTACAGTGTGCGACTGTGCGTATTGCGTAGCATATCAACTTTCTATTTTTTTAATTATTATTTTTTAAAGATTTTGAATTTAAAAAATTCAACATTTCCTTATATAAAATCTTAATACATAAATATATCTCTTAAACAAATTACAATACTCCGCAAATACTTAAATTTATTTCATTTTTAATTTTTCTTTTAACTAAATACTATAACCTAATTGAGAAGCCTGAACCCTAAAGGTAAAATCTTAAAAAAAAATAAAATTAGCTTAAAAATTATAACTCAATTGGGAAGCTTGGACCCTACAAATAAAATCTTAAAAAAATAGTTTAATTATTTTTTAATTTAAAATTTTAAAAAATAAAAAAAATAAAGAAATTTTGAATTAAAAAAAATCAATATTTCCTTATATAAATCCCTAGTGCATTAATATATCCCCTCAACACATTACAATACTCTGTAAATACTTAAATGATTTTATTTTTAATTTTTCTTTTAACTAAATACTATAATCCAATTGGAAAGCCTGAACCTAGAGGTAAAATTATTAAAAAAAATTAACTTAAAAATTATAACCTAATTGGGAAGTATGAATCCTACAAATAAAATCTTAAAAAATATATTTTAATTATTATTTTTTAATTCAAAATTAAAAAAAAATAAAGAAATATGATATATTGTGTGACACACAATATATCATAATCGTATGTGTGTGTCTATATATTAGCTTGTTGGTTAGTTTTGTCGTGTTTCTTTTTGCATTTTAAATTTTCCTTTTGCATCATGTCATTTCATTATATTTTGCATTGTGTTGTTTGCTTGTTCCTCATAGCAAGATGCTAGCACACGGATTCTAGATATCTATGTTGTTGTGATAAAGTATGCTAGTATGCCTAGTGAACTATTTTTTTTTCTATCCATATTAGCATGAAGTGAGATTTTTTCCGAAAGAGTTTGAGTGTTGGCCTAATTTTAGGATCTCTTCATATCATGCTTGACTTTAATGGTAGCTACTTTTAAAAATAGTCATCATTCATAGAACTAGACTTAGACATGATTGATCACATCAAAACTGACCCGGATAATCTCTCTATTTTTGATGTGCATCAACCCAAATTAAAGTTAGGATAAAATGGACATAAAATTTATTTGAAAATTAAATTAACATGAATAAGACTATAAAGTATAGCTAACATATTGCAAATAAGTCTTAAATTTAACTCTCCAAGTCCCCCATCATAGTAAAAATAGGGGTTAAAAATTTAACAAAAAATTCTATGGGTTAAGAAATAGTGACTACCATTTAGAAAAATTGTGAGAATTTTTTTTATCAAAAGTCAAAATTTTTATGATTTAAAATCTGTTTTTGAAAAAAAAAATTTAAATAATTTTTGATTGTTAAAAAATTCTAAAACTTTTTATTACTATTAAACATACTTACCCAATATCGAGATAAAATTTTCACAAAATAAAATAATATTAATATTAGAAAAAATTAATTATTTTGTACATAAAGATATATTTGCAAAGCAAAATACTTAAAATATAGATTTTGAGTTCGACTAATCTTGTAACTTTTTCAAAGTATATAAAATAGAAAGTATATAGGTAGAAAAATTAAATTTTCAAAGATTGAAATTTTGAGAATTTTTAATATTAAAAATTAACATTTTAACATAAAAATTCGTAGAAAATTAATTAACGGTTAGGAAATTTTGAAATTATTTATTCTAACAAAGAATTTTTTTTCTTATCACAAAAAAAAAAAATTCAAAAAAAATCTACTAAATAATTCTAATTTTAGAAATATAATTTTTGTTAAAAAATTCATATAAAATAATATAGCGGCAATTTTTTTTAAAAAAATTAACTAATAGTATTTCCATTTTTCACCGATAACATTTGAGTAGAAAATATAACTGAAAAGTTGAAAAAATAATTGATTTTGCCAAAAAAAATAAATTAAGCAAATTAATTTTTTAACATGCATATGAAATTATTTATTGAGTTAAACATAATTTTGATATACAAAATAAATTATTTCCTGGATTAACTAAATATTTTTTAGGAATTAATTTTCTATTTAATTTTATAATTTGAAATATCAATTAAACCTACCATAATTTTTAAAATTTAAAGGGTTTGAGTTTAAGCATGTATTATTTTTTTTCAATAGTTCTATTTGTTCTTTTAATTTTTAATTTTTAATTTTTAATTTTTAATTTGCTAAAATTTTCTAATTGATAGGATTTCGCTAAAGTTATTTAAATTCTAAGTTTTCCGTTATTAATTTTTTATTTTTTGTTTTATTTGACAAGAAGTTTTAGAAAGCATTTGAACGAATTTGTATAATTTGTCAGTTGGTAGAGATTGTACCTGACTTACCTTATCGATCTTGTTGTCCGATGCTCCCCCTTTATTGCTGCTTCCTTCTGAAATACCTCCCCCTTCATCGATGCTTTCGATACTCATTTTGGATGAGCTTACTTCGTCGTCTTCTTGGTGGCTTGCCATTAGTGAAGGCCGACATATGCTTCAATTTTTTACTCTAACGAGATGATTCATTCCACATTGCTTTTAGGTTCTTGTACTTCATTCTTGTTGACCTTTTGTTCTTGTCTTTCTCCTTTAGTTTTGGGCAGTTGTCCTTGATGTGCCTTCTTTTTGGCAATTGTAGCACTGAACCTTTCATTTGTTTTGGGAGAACTTTTTAGCCTGCGACTTGTTAACTTTGTTAGACTTAATGTTACTAAATTTTCTTACCAGAAATGCAGCTTCATCTTCGTCAAGGGATGTGTCTGAATCTGATTTTCCCTTCTAGTTTGCCTTCAGTGCTAGGTTCTGAGCTATCTTTTCCCTTTTATTTCTTAAGCTTGTATATCTCGATTCATGAAGTTCAAAAATAAAAAATAAATTTTCTAATGTACTAACCTCGAGGTCCTTAGAGATGTAAAATGAGTCAACTATGGATGCCCACTCAGGTGTTCTCATAAATGCATTTAAAGTGTACGTTAACGAATCTTGGTTTGTTACCATTTCTCCAAGATTCGTGAGTCTGGTGATTAGCTCCTTGATCCTTGAGTGTAGATGTGCGACTGATTCATCTTCTTCCATTCGAAGGTTATTGAGTTAGTTCTGGAGCAGATCTCATCTTGCGAGTTTCACCTCCAAGGTCCCTTCGTGCAGCTTTAGGAACTTCTCCCAGAGCTCTTTGGTTGATCTATAGGCGCTGATTTTGTTGACCTCCTGTGGCCATATCATACTTAGGAGGTGAAACTCTACTTATCCGTTTCCTACGAAACCATCTTGTTCTTTCTTGGTCTACAAATATTCTTCTTTTTCTTCTCTTTGTGAATCTTTGGAAGCTACAAAATCGTATTTGATTATTAACAAAATTTTAAAATCGGTTTTAAAAAATACCTCTATTCATTTTTTCCACATGGCAAACTCCCCATCAAACTTAGCCGGATAGATACTTGGTCCAGCCATTTCTTATGTGCTTCGATCGATGGTTTCTGAAGTATCCTTGCTCTGATACCACTTGTTGGTCCCGGTACGACTGGCAAGAGGGGGTGAATTGCCTAAAATGATAAAAATATCCTTTCTCAAAATTTTCAACTTTAGATAAGACAAACACTTTAATAAAGAAAACAAAATTGTATAAAAGAAAGTATGAGACAAAAAGGATTTACTTAGTTTGCAACCAAGGATATTGCTAGTCCAAGGCAAGATGTAGCTCAACTAGTAGACTCTTTCTTTGACACAAGTCGGAGGCAGAGAAGCCTCGTATAGAATGTTGAAAGTACAAAAATTGATAACACAGTAAGAAATTCGAGTATAGGAAGTGTTGTATTGAAATGTTAAGCACCAGGCCTCCTTTTAGATGCTCAGTGGTAGAAGTGACCATTTGATGATGTGGAGCGATCCGGGCACCCACACCGGGTCCAGGCGCCCCCATCTTGTCGGCTAGCTGGTCATCTCAATCTACTTCGCAAAGATAAAGGGATATGCATTTATCCACTCCCGGACGCCCGGACCTGCTTCGGGTGCCTAGACCACTGTTGACGTGGATCTGCAGTGCAACAACTTCGACAAGGTGCCATATCTGCACCAAATCGGTCTGGGTGCCCGGACTAGCTCTGGGCACTAAGACCAGCTCTGGGCGCCCAGACTCCAAGAGCCTAGACTTGGTTCATGTGCCCGGACAAGTCAACTCCATGTTGACTTGTCCGGCTGTTGCTCCTATGCTTGGGTAATTTTTCGACCATCCAAATTTTAGCTCACTCAAACACAATTCCGGCCTTCTCTCCTTGAGTAGTCTTTCGCTTTGGCTTCTCATCTTTCGAAAGTGCAGTATGCATCATTCTGGTCCACCGGCATACTTTTACATAGTTTCTCATTCCTCAGATGCACCGAGCCCGTTTACTCGATTCCCATGTCATGCTTCTCGTCCACTGCATCTTCCGCTTGACTTCTTGTGTTCCTAAGTTCCTACAGACTTAGACACAAGGATTAAAACACCACATGACCTAACTTAACTTAGTTGATCACATCAAAACTGACCCGTGATACTTATAGCAGCGAACAAGAAAGATGACACAGGAAGGAAGTCGATGGACTCGATGTATCTGAGGGATGAGGAGCTGTGGAAGAGTACACCAATAGAGTGAGAAGGACACACATGGCGCATCCGAGGGACAAGAAGTCAAAATAAATCCTACTCGAGGAAAAGAATGAACTTGGGTTCAGGTGAGCTCGACTCTGGACAACTGAAGCATCACCTAGGCGTGCAAAGAGTGATGGTCAACTCAAAAATTGACCATCCTAGGTGTCTTGCTGAAGCGAATGTTGGAATACTTCAGAGTTAAAAATTGGGGGGGGGGGGGAGAGGGTGAATAGCTCGTCTCACTTGCTCGCTTGCTTCATTGATATTGTTGTTGTTGGTTGCTACTCGGAAAACCTAATGGTTCCCCTGTACAAAAATTTTATACAAGGTCTGAACCTTTCTTAGCTACCATGTGTTCTTTTAAATTAAACTTGAATCGCAAGCAGAACTTAACACTATTGATTCTAATTTTAACTTATATGTTCTTAAAGATTTAGACTTGGATCGCTTGCGGAACTGAACACTTTAAATCCAATTCCACCCATGTTATAAAGTCGATTAAATATTTATTTCTAAAATTGGCTTCTAGTATTGCATGACGAGGCACTTGACCTTTTTGGGTATCCACCACCGACTAAACAAAGCCTTTTAAAGAAATTTGATATTTAATCTTCCTATAGTAACATTAGGTTTAACCAAAAGGCACAATCGAATCACAAGATCGAAAGAAAAAAAAGAACACATATGATAACATCGAAACCTAAATTCGAAACCTAGAATCACATGCCTCTTGTATTTGGTATTAAACAAAGAAAACTAGCATGATACGGAAAAGTTATATCTTTCTTTTTAAGCAACGACCTCTTGAACTTCTATCATATTCCTCTTCTTATCACGGACGTTGTGTGGGCAACGATCTTCTGAGATGAGAACCCATCCAAGCTTCCTTCTTCTCCAAGCAAGTTTCGGCCACCTTCAATCTTCAAGTGATGAAGAACTTTCGGCCACCAACCAAGTTCCAAGGGATGCAAGAATACAAAGCCTTCTTTCTCTCCTTCTTCTCCAAGCAAAATCCGGCCACCACAATGACTTCAAGAGAGGTGAGGTTCGGCCACAAGAAGAAGAGGAGGGAGAGAAGAGGGCCCACCACAACCAAGGAAGAGGAGAAAAGAATAAGAGAAGTTGTTTCCCATGAAGGCACCTCTACCCTCTCTTTTATATTCCTTGGTTGATCTAAAAAAGGAAATTTTAATAACAATTAAAATTTTTCTCTTTTAATATTTCCTTTAGTGTTCTCTACAAAAGGAAAAATTTAGAACAAATTCCTTTTGTTCCAAATCATGACCGGTCCACCTCACCTTGTTCCAAATAAGAAAAGTTTTAAACATGTAATTAAAACTTCCTTATTTGTTTCCGGAAATTTTAAAATAAAAATTTCTCTCATTCTTTTCAACATGTGGATGATTTACAAATAAAGAAAGTTTTTGCCAAAATTAAAATCTCCCTTTTAACTACAAATAAGGAAGGATATCAAACTCATCTCTTAATCTTTTGTAGAAACTTATAAAAGGAAAGATTTAAATTTTTAAACTCTCTTTTAAATCATGTCTACCACA
>JBBMJZ010000002.1:12224232-12235729 GCA_037833815.1 Zingiber zerumbet
TTTATCGCGAGCACAAAATACTACACAATCGATCAGCCAATCAATTGAGCTCCCCAATATATTGGTTAATCGATTGGGGCCAATTTTCTCGCGCAAACGCGAGAGCACAGAAAAAGGTTGAATCGATCAGCCAATCAATTCAACCTCCCCAATCAATTGGGATGTGATCGTTGCGTAGGTTAAAGCCGTTGGCGAGCGATTTCTTCGGCATGTCTTCGCAAGCTCGATTCTCATCTTCACGCAAGTTTCTCCATAACTCTCCGCCAGTTCTTGAAGCTTCTTGGAGCAAAGTGTTGCTGCATTTCCAAGGTCAAGAGACATTCCACACAAGGAGAAGAAGAGAGCTAGGGGTTTTATTTGTGTAAATTTTGTAAGAGAAATTTTGTATTTGCTTCTTCTTTTCTTCTTGTTGTATTGAGAGTTTTTACAAGGCTTCTCTGCCTTCGTTAGTTACCGAGAATGAGTGTTTTTATTAGTGGAGTGTGTATCGCGTGTGGATCCTTGGATTAGTCACCTCTTCTTGAGGCGGATACCAAGTAAATCCTCATTTTAGCGTTGTAAGTGTGTTTTGTGGTTTATTCCGCTGCATATCATCATCACGAAGCAAGATAACGAAGTGCGACGAGCTATTCACCCCTCTCCCTTTAGCTACAAATCAACCCTAACATTAATAATATAAATTAAAAAAAATTGAGCTTTTAGAGTCATCAATAACTTTTGTATAAATTACTTAATTATGTTTTTTTTTATTTTCCAAATTTTGATTCGATTTAAATATTTAGAATTGAAATAAACAAGAAATGTATTTTATAAATTAAGTGTGTCATTTGATAGAAATGAAAGTATTTTGTGTTTTTGGATAAATTCAATAAATTAAGTGTGTTCTTAGATAAAATATTGAAAAGAAGACGTCAATGATGGAGACATTTTATTTTATTTTCCAAATATTATTTTTTTATAATTTTCAAATGAAACAAAGGAAAAAAGAATAATCTTTTTCATGTTAGTCGTCATGTTAGATATGACTTTGAGTTTTACCACTTTAAACAAATTGAATTTGCCAACTTTTAATTCCAATATAAATATTTAATAAATAAAGATTTAATTCTAATATGGAAAATTTTATCAGTTCTGATCATATGCTCAACGATATTTGGATTTAACAATTTTTTATTTAAATAATATTTATTTGAAAGTGAAATTAGTATTTTTAATTTTTTTTTTTTTTAAAAAAAAACAAAGAGTCAATGGATACGAGGTACTACTTAATAAAAGTGAAAACCTGGAAAGTCGTTAACCTCCTGAATTTTTACCAACCACTCCCCATCAGCTCGGTCCTTCTAGCCGTTGACGTCGGTTCCGACGTCCGTGACTACCCACGTCGCCGTCGCTGCTCCCTGCTCCTCCCCGCTCCACGTCAGCCGATTTAACGGCCGTTTGAGTTTCACAACTGACCAACGTTCTATAAAATGGCGGTTAGTCCCTTGCTGCCTTCGCCGTCTCAATTATTCCACACTCTCTCTCTCCGGCCGGCGATCGAGGAAGACGCAGAGGGAAGCGGCATTGCAGCAATGGCGATTTCGAGGTCGTCCGCCTTCGCGCTCCTCGCCTTCTTGCTGGTTTTACCAACGGAACAAGGGTACGTTACATACATCGCCTCGAATCGAATCCAATCCTCTTCTCCATTTTAAACTCATGGTTTACAGAGCACGCATTGCCGCATTCGAGATTAATCGAGGTTAGTGGTCGCTCATCTTTGGGTGTCTGTCAGGATCGGAGCTGCTACGTCCGTGACGGGCTCGAGAGCAACTCCGGCAGCGGCGGATGCATCTTCCGCCATGGCCCAGAGGTCAGTTTTTGCCGTCAGATCTAGCGGTCGGAATCCAATCTGGCCGAATCGTCCTCCCATGTTTTCACCATCTCTTTTTGCTTCTCTATGCTAAACCAGATTGGAAGATGGCGTCGCCGTCGGTGCGGTGGATGACCCAGAATTGATAGCATCGCAGGTGGCCATGTAAGCTCATCTTTGCACACAGCATTTTTCTCAATTAATTGGTACTTTTTAATTGAAGCTTGTAGATCTTTATTATGTTTGGAACAATCGACTCACGAGAATGCGACATTTGATTTATGTTATGGGATAGTGATGTACGTCTAAGGACGATTAGGCCGTGACAGCTCCGCTACCTCCCCCTGATGCAGACAGTAAGGAACTAAGTAGTATTAATTAAGCGGACAGAACAAATCAGAACAGGGGACGCTATCACATTTTGCTTTGTTGGTGTTGAATTTAATTATGTTTTAGAAAGAGTAATTTTAGCTGTTTAGATTGATTTTTCTCACCCCAGAGATTAATCCCAGGTCGGTCAGTCGGTCGGCCGGCCATCCACATCGGTGGATAACTTGGCCGAGCTGGAGCCACGCGAACCTCAAACGTCCATGTTAATGCCAATCTGGCTAGAGACAGTACCGTTGCGGTAGAGTCAAACCATTTAGTTAGTCCCCACACCTTCATGCAGAAACGACTTCACCTTTTTTTTGTTGCTACTCTGGTTAGAATGACGAGATGACAAAGGATCAAACAAACTCAGTTATAACGTATGAGCCAAAATTAGAGAGTCCTCAGAATCCCACACACAATCTCATCGACCATTAATCTGTGGAGGATATAGAAGTTCATTTGCCATAGCTGCTAACGAATTAAGCAGGTTGAAACAGAGTAAATTGGATAGAACATGGCTTCTTACCCATTTTTTTTTAAAAAAATTCAAATATCATGTCTTACTATATATATATAATCTCAAATGGCTTGTGTCACCGGTCCCACAGAAAAACTGTTTTATCCTGGTACAATAATCTTTTACACACAAAAAAAAAACAATATATAAATATAACCGTCATAAATAATTATTTTCATCCAAGTCTCATGGGAAACATCCAAGTGCCCAGTGAATTTATTGTCATTCTTTTCTCTTGATTATAAGATTATGCAGGCACATGAATTCAACAAAGCATCTGTTGGTTGAATTTCTTTCTTTTTTTTTCCTTTTATAAAATATAGTTGTTTTTTTTTTTTTGGGTTGGGGGTTTGAGCTATAATTCATGAATATTTATAGCGTAAATTTATGTGTGATGATGAAGGCAAATAAAGAACAGTACGGCACGGCTGTCCGAGGATAACTCGTCGACGTGCGGCACCGGGAACCCCGTCGACGACTGCTGGCGGTGCGACCCGAAGTGGCACAGGCACCGCAAGCACCTGGCGCAGTGCGGGATCGGATTCGGCCGCAACGCAATCGGCGGACGCAAGGGTCGCTTATACCACGTGACGGACCCCAGCGACGACGACCCGGTGAACCCCCGGCCGGGCACCCTCCGCTACGGAGTCATCCAGGATGAGCCGCTGTGGATCGTCTTCCAGGGCGACATGGTCATAACGCTCTCGCAGGAGCTCATCGTGAACAGCTTCAAGACCATCGACGGCCGCGGCGCCGACGTCCACATCGCCAACGGCGCCTGCATCACCATCCAATTCGTCACCAACATCATCATCCACGGCCTCCACATCCACGACTGCAAGCCCACCGGCGACGCCATGGTCCGCAGCTCCCCCTCCCACTTCGGCTGGCGCACCATTGCCGACGGAGACGGCATCTCAATCTTCGGCTCCAGCCACATCTGGGTCGACCATAACTCCCTCTCCAACTGCACCGACGGCCTCATCGATGCCATCATAGGCTCCACCTCAATCACCATCTCCAACAATTACTTCACCAACCACAACGAGGTTAATCTTTTATACGCCTAACGCAATTACTAGCTCTCATTCATCTACTTCTCCTCACAGTGAACTTTTGCAGGTGATGCTTTTGGGCCACAGCGATTCGTATAAAAAAGACAAGGTAATGCAGGTGACCATCGCATTCAACCACTTCGGTGAAGGGCTAATTCAAAGAATGCCGAGGTAAAAAAGTTAACCGTAGATGTCAAAGACTACTCTCGTCGTAGTTTCTCAAAACATACGCAACGACGTACAGGTGCAGGCACGGTTACTTCCATGTGGTGAACAACGACTACACTCACTGGGAGATGTACGCCATTGGGGGAAGTGCGAACCCTACTATAAACAGTCAAGGCAACAGATATCTCGCACCTAAAAATCCCTTCGCCAAAGAGGTGAGCTGAATGAATGAATTCATCGCGATCCCAAAATGCCTATAGATTTGCATTGAAATTTGCTGTGTAGGTGACCAAGAGGGTGGGAACTCCGAAAGAAGAGTGGAAGGAGTGGAATTGGAGATCTGAAGGGGACCTCCTAGAGAACGGGGCCTACTTCACCCCGTCAGGAGCTGCTTCCACTTCGAGCTACTCCAAGGCCTCCAGCCTCGGGGCCAAGTCTTCCTCCATGATCGATTCCCTCACCGCAGGGGCAGGTGCCCTCAAGTGCCGTAAAGGATACGCCTGCTAGCGCTGCTCTGTTCCCAACCGGACCAAACTGCTCCAAGGTTATGGTTTTTATTGTCTCTAGTCTCCAATACTTGTATTCAAATACAAGAAAAAGACATGAAGCAAAAACAAAACAAAAAATTTGTGGACATGATGAATATCATGGAGAACCAATGCTATTTATTCTGAAGAATTATTTACATCCATGAGGGTTGCCACCATTAGAATTTAGAAGTTGATAATATGGCTGTAAATAGTAGACATAATTTTAAACTACCAAGGCAATTTAATCTTTAATTGAGACCAGGAAACAGAAACATGAGTTAAAGAAAAAAATTAACTAAAAGGAGATGCATCAATTTAAAAATACAAGGATAATGTCTTCTTTCAATCAAAGCGAGCCAAATGTGACAACTAAACTCGAGTCTTAGACAATAATGTTCTGAGAAGATTAACAAGTAACAACTAAACTCATTTTTAAACTGTAGCAGCCGCTGCCTTCTTCCTAGGAGCTGCTTCTGTCCCTGAAAATAGAGGATGGAAAATCAAGTAGAGAGCCTGCAGCAACAGTATAATCGTAATCCAACTAGAATCTAAAAGCCATAAATTATCAAACTCAAAGAAAAGACAAATATTCGTAAAGGTGCCCCTATGTTTCTTTCAATGGCAGCGACTGTCCCATTCTTTCTAATTACCTAAAAGAAACCGTGGACATATAAAGAATTCCTAAATGCCGTTCTCCTTCAGCTACCTCCTCCCTATTTTTACAGACACTGCCAGCTCCCGGCACCGACCAACCACCACCCACCCTCTGTGGGCCTTCAGCGAACTTGGGCCTGTTGTTACGCTCATTCTAGCATTCCCCACCTGCCTCTTTTGTTTTTCTGCAGGGATCTCATTCCAGTTGACATCAACCAAATTGAATATATCCGTAGAAACAGTAGGGAAAATCGCCTCATTCACCATGGCTTCAATTGCAACAAAACATGGCCTGGTTGCGATGCTTGATGCTTGATGCCACCTCCAGCACAACCAACATTACCTGGTAGGTGACTTTATCTGTAACCCCACCATGGATGCAAATGTCACCATCAGAGGCATCTTTGAAGGCTAGCACATGGAGGGGCTCCAATATGAGGCCTATGTGTCAATGGTGGTGCATCACCTAGCTGCCATTTGCATGGAAACACAAGCTTACTGACTGCTTCTCCGATTCAATATGGTTCACCACCTGCAGGCGATGGGGTGGGGGAAGCTAAAAATGTTCGTGGTGTTATGTTGTCCCAATACATCAGACAAAAGAAAATGGAGATGTGTCGCTATGTGATCTCATGAGGGATAGCATCCTGTGCTGCCATTTGGGTGCACCACCAGCAACTCTGCAACCCCATCCCCTTCAGCTTCACCCAAGCAAATGAGGAATCTCAGAGTGGGTGTCAGAAATGGACCAAAGGCTGATGCAAGTGGTGCAACGGGCAAGTGATGGTTCCCGGTGTAGAAAAGGGTAGGTGTACACAGGAATAAAAGAATCATCCCTTTGGGAATTTTGCTAAGGAGAAATTAAGAATAGTGATTACAAGCAATTAGTTTCAAAAAATCTGGAGCAGGCTTTAGTTTACATAGAAATCCATCCAAGATTACACCAAAAGAAAGAATCAGCAACAAATGACTTGCCCATGATTTCTATACTTCAGCAGTTCAATTATTTTTGGGCAATAATCAAAGGGGTGCCCCTATCATCATAATTTTTAATCAAAAGGATACCGCACCCCCCACCTAGGGGCATCAATTCGGATGAGCTCGGGTCAGATTGAAACAAGGATTTTACAAAAAAAAAAATCTCAACCCAAAGCTGAACACAACCCAAAAATCCTATACCCGAGCCCAGATAATTGGGGGAAGATCTCCTGGGTCACAAAATGTGAACCAAAGGATGGACCACATGGAATTGGGGTCGGATCGTGACGGCGATCCGGTCATAATTGATTGTAATCCCCTCCTTGGATTCAATGTCCCCTCCAGGTCCTAGTTTGGGTCGGGTCGGGTGGCCAATGTCCCTACCGCAACGATCCGATCGCAAATCCATGGGGTCCATCCCCTGGTCCACAAAAATGTGGACCAAGAGATCTGGTCCCAGATAATTTGACCAACCCGAATAACTCACTTAAAAAAAGATTTTTTATTTTGTTATTTTTCCTTTAATTCTTCATTTTTATCTCAATGCTTCATTATTATTATTATACTAACCTTAATATTGATATCCATAAAAACATCTTCATTTTTAAAATAAAATTTAATTTAATCTAGAAAAAAACCCACTAACATTAATTCAAGTAAACTCGAGTCAATCCGAACCCAATCTGATCCTAACACAATCCGAACTTGAAAACTCCCAACCCAATCCCAATATTTTTCGAGTCAGCTCAAGTCAGGTCGATGGATCGAGTTCATTTTTGACACCCATATCCCACAAGCTCCCTTATAATATAAGGGGTACACTATTCGATATTATTATCTCCTGCCACCCGGTCCTATTAGCCAGTTGTATTAACATGTCAAGTCTATAATGTAGCAGTTACGAAACTATAATTGCTACAATGCATACTTAACATATTAAAAAATATTCACGTTATAACAGCTACGGTTTCATAACTGCTACAAAGCGGATTTGACATGTTCATTTAACATTCACGTTGTAGCATCTACGAAATCGAAGTTTCTGCAACTCAAGCTTATTCACTTAACATTCACATTGTAATAGCTATGAAACTGTAACTACTACAATATTAAAGTGGCAGCTGCTACAACATAGGCATGTTTGGTTTGTACAACTGGCTGATGAGACTGAATGGCGAGAGATAATAATGTTGAATAGTGGCAGCTGCTACAACATAGACATGTTTGGTTTGTACAACTGGCTGATGAGACTGAATGGCGAGAGATAATAATGTTGAATAGTGTACGGGAGGATATCCCCATCATTTTAAAGGGAGGCTAGTGGGATGGGGCACCCTTTTGATTAAAAATAAAAAAGGGGTGCCCCTTTGATGATTCTGAAAAAATAGGGCATCCTTTTGATTTTTGCCCAGTATGTTTTATCTACAGGTGTTTAGATTACCAGCTCTGATTGCATAAACAACATACGAAAACAAAGCAAATCATATAACATCTACAACTTTTCTAGCAAGTGTCAAGCAAGGAACCAGTTGAAGGCTTAAATCCATTAATGGTTCTAATTAATATCTGAGTGGATTAGGATTAGGCATACCTTCTCTGAAATTGTTCTTGAACCTTCTTGGTACATGACGAAGATACCTCATTCTTCCTGTACCTGTCGTCTTTCTTCTTATTGCCTTCACACTCCAGTTATCTGTTTCAAGAAGATATCTCTCGTTACAGCAAGACAGAGCAACATACCATAGAAGAAAACACATAAAGAAGCATTTTTTTAGTTACACGAGGAAAATTAGCAATTCAAGGCCAAAATGTAACACACCGCAGACGATCAGAACCTCCTTTCGGAAGAGAAGAATGTGTTCATAAACAAGCCACATGTAGTAAAAGTTCCATGGGTTTTCATACAAAGCAAATTCTATTGAAAGTGAACGAAAGCAAACGGAATGTGTTTTCTTACACTTCCGAATCCGCGCAGCGGGGTAGCCGCAGGAGCCGCACCGGCTCTTCTGGAGGTGGAAGCTCCTGCGCCCGCACCTCACGCACAGAGTGTGAGTCTTGTTCCTCCTCTTTCCGAAACTTCCCGTTCCCTTGCCCTGCAATAAAGAGAAAGCATCACAAATTGTGTTAGGGATCGAAGACGGTGACTCAAAGGAATTCATACGCAGCCAAGATGGATCAACAGCAGATTAGCTCGAGAGATCTACTCACCATGGCCCTTCTCGCAGCTTAGCGGCGGTGGAATGGAAAGAAGGAAGGTTAAAGAGAAAGAAAAACCCTAATAAGCGGTCTCGAATTATATACCTTCGCGAACAAGGGCCAGCCCTCGATCGCACGGACAAGATTGATTATTATACGGATTCTGAATCCTAACCGTTCGATGCCTTTTTAGAGACAAGTCTAATGGGAAATTCATGCTAAGAAATTTCTTTTTGAAAAAAAAAAGAAATATAATAGATACTCTTCTAATCTTTTGCTAACTCTCTATAAATATTTTTTTTAAAAAAAAAAATTAGATATCTCAATTCTGGGTTCAATTAATGTTGAAGGTAGACAGCAGAAAATACAAATACTCGTTACATAGAAATTATTCTTATATGAAAAATGGGTCCATAGTGTCT
Source organism: Zingiber zerumbet (assembly GCA_037833815.1). Lineage (NCBI taxonomy): Eukaryota > Viridiplantae > Streptophyta > Magnoliopsida > Zingiberales > Zingiberaceae > Zingiber > Zingiber zerumbet. The sequence continues at coordinate 12,232,974 of JBBMJZ010000002.1, forward strand.
TGATATATGACATTGCTAAGCTGCATACCATCAGATAAATTCAAGAAATATAGTCAAATCCTTAGATGGTATTTCAATGTCATTAGTGGTTTTAACTCTGCGAACATTTGAAAATATCCCACGTAAAATTCAAATACTCATTACATAAAAATCATTCCCATATGAAATATGAGTCCACAATGTCTTGAGAGGTGACATTGCTAAGCTACATAATAACTCCAAAATACAAACTAGCTCCCGATATTATTTTAAAAATAAATCTAAAATTACAAGCTAATATAAAGTTCACATAGTACACATAGAGAGTAGCTCACAGATTAAATTTTTTATTAAATAATATTTTTTAAAAATATTTAATAAAAAAATATTCAAAAATAAAAAAAAACGACATCATAAATTATTTAAATTAGGGACTCCTTTTAAAAAAACATAAAAGAGCACCCTGTTAAATATCTTTTAATTTATCCAACATTATATGATACCTCCTGTATAATATTTTTTACTTTTCAACGCGTGTAATACATGAAAATTATTCTAAAACTACTACGGTAAAAAATTATTGAATAGCTGCTATAACGGTTTTAAAATATTTTTTTATTAATTTAAAATTATTTTAATAAAGTTTAAATAATTTAGGTAAAGTTGATAAAAAATTTTGTAATATAATAGTATTCAAAATTTAAAATTTATAGTTCAAAATTTTAAAATTTAAGATTTATTTACAACTCGATAGCTTTCACAAGGTAAAAAAACATCTATTTTACTTTAGTCAAAATTACTATATAAAAAATAACATTATAAAATAACTTTATCAACTTGGTAAAAATATTTAAATTTCATCCAAACTATTTTAAATTAGTCAAAATCACTTATAACTAAATTTTAAATCTTAAACCCTACTACCTTAAATCTTAAATCTTAAATCTTAAATACTTATATTAAAATAATATTTATCAACTTAATCAAAATTATTTAAATTTCATCCCATTCATTTTAAATTTGTTAAAACCATTGAAACCATTTGTAGCAGCTAATTAGTAGCAAATAGCATGACATCTCCGGTATAATAGCCAGAGGTCAATTTTCAAGAACTGACAATTTGAAGTTTACCCCACCATACGTATATCACCCTATGTACCAATACTTATCTCTCTCTATATCCGTGAAGGCGGCACTAGGAGGCTGGGCTATTAAGGTAGCGGATTTATTTTTTTTAACTAAATAAATGCTACAATACTACACTAATATTATATTAATATTATAAGTTGTAGTAGCTAAGAAAAAAATGTGATACCACCATGTATATTAATATTCCATCGCTGATTAGCTACGAAATATTAATATTCCATCACAATATATTGTGATATCAGGCAATTATGGGAAACAATAGCGACATAATATCAATATTTCGTAGCAACATATCATGATATCAGGCAATTTTTGAGAAAAAATGGTGATGGAATATTTAAATTTCGTCGCTAAATAGCGACAGAAATTTAATATTTCATAGCTAAAAGCTAGGAATTTAGACAAGCAAAATTTGTTTCTACATTCATCCCTGTTTACATTTCATATCAATCTAAACTATCACATATGATGATTTTCAAACAACACAATACTATTAGTGTGGTTTGCACTAATGGTCTAACTTGGATTTTGATGAATGACAAGTAATTAAGTTAGACTTTGCTGTGATCTAACCATTTGATAAAGTGGGCAGGAAATCCAACTAGGTCGACAAGCCGACTAGATAGCTGGTACAAAATCCAGCTAGGTCGACGGGCTGACCGGATAGCTGGTATGAAATCCAACTAGGTCAACGGATCGACCGAATAGCTAGTACGAAGTCTAGCTAGATCGACGGGCCGACCGGATAGCTGGCACGAAGTCCAGCTAAGTCAACGGGCCGACCGGATAGTTGGCATAAAGTCCAGACAGGTCGATAGGGCTGACCAGATGTCTAGCAAACTGGTAAGTTAAGGTAAGTCACTGGAGGAGAGTAACCAAATGAGGGTGCGTCCCGGTTGGAGGGACAGTAGGCGTCAATCCAGTTTAGATCCATTTAGGATCCCTAAACTGAGACTTTGACTAGTTTCTAGTTCTGGGAGGACATAAACTAATTACTACTCTATATTATTATTAAATTGCCCTAATAATTATTTTGTAGGGTATTTCTGGACTAACATTGTTTTATAGGGAAAATTGCCTTCGGATGAACAATGTCTGAAGGTGCCTTCGTATTATTCATAGAAGACATCTTCCATGGCTATGGAAGGCACCTTCCACAGGATAAACTTTTGGCATCGCAGCGGATAAGTGTCGGGTTGTTCGGAATCAAACTTGCCTCATTGGAGGCGCCTTGCATGCCTTTTATAAGGTCATTTCGAGAAGGCATTGGACAACAACTACCATACGAGCTACTATGTGTTCTTTTGAGGTTCCGACTACTCCGAGCTCCTACTACTTTGTTGCGAATCTGCCTGCTGCGCCCGACAACTGCTCCGAGGAGTTCCGATCGCAGCCGGCAAACCGACATCGTGCTCTTCGTTGCTTGCTTCTTAGTGATAATATGCAGCGAAAAATATAAAAAATAAAATTACAACGCTAACACAAAGAATTTACTTGGTATCCACCTCAAGATGAGGTGATTAATCCAATGATCCACACATACGAGCACGTTCCACTAATGAAACCACTCCTTTACGGTAACTACCGAAGGTGGAGAAGCCTTATACAAGCTCTCAATACAAGAAGAA
>JBBMJZ010000002.1:12235829-12252426 GCA_037833815.1 Zingiber zerumbet
GTTCTTAGGTGGCTGATAGAACGGGAGCATCACCGGCCCTGACGCCACCTGCCGGTCCTGGTAGTAGACCGAACCGGACATCGCGCCGTAGTAAATCCCGATCTTTTGGTTCGGGTTCCGGTCCGTGACGTTGAAAGAGAAAGCTAAGTCTGCCACACCAGCCGGTTCGGCCACGCCGGGCGCCGAGAAGGCCGCGAGGTGAAACCGGGGGCGGTGCGGGCGGAGGCTGAGCCAGAGAACGAAGAGGATGACGCCGGCGACGAGGAGGAGCAAGAGGACGACGGAGCAGAGGCACTTGACAAACCGGCTCGTGAGGCTCTTGAGCACACGACGCGAGGTCGACTGGGCTCGATCTCGTAGAAAGACTGCCATTGCATGCTTCATGCATTCCTTCTCTGCTATGCTTCTTATAGACATAAAAATTCAACCTTTTTTTTTATTCTTTTTCTTTTTCTCTAAACCGATCGAAGAAAGGAATATACTTGAGAAATGGTACTGGCGAAAGTAATTCCAAAGCGTTGAAAAGAATCCAAGCAACAAACAGTCAAAAGTGTAATAAAGTATATAATCTGTAGATAATTTGACGTAAAATCGATTCATATGGACAAACAGCAACGCTAATCTAATTGGCCACGGAGCACTTCTTCCTGATCTCACCAGCTGAGCCAGTGAGCACGCCGACGTTGGCCATGCTGATCATGGAGTTCCCGAAATCCTCCATGAACTCGGCCTGCGAGGCTTCGCCGGCATGACTGAGCACGTAAGCTTTCGTCAAGGGGTGCGTCAGCAGAGCCTCATCAGATTGGAAGACCCCTCGCCTCTTTGACACTCCTCTGTAGTAGCTCGTGTCGAACGTCCGGAAGCTCCCTGGATCCATCTCCACAAACGTGACGGTGTCGTTGGGCTTGCAGATCGTCCTCAGCTTCGACAAGTACTCCTGGTCGAGCGCCGGGCCCTTGCCGGTGAAGTTGTAGAGGCGGTGGTTGATGGACGAGCAGTGAGAGATGCCGATTGTGTGCCCACCTAATTCAGGCAGGGCACTATTTGCATTAAGAACGGATAATATTGTTCAAGGTTTACAAATGGAACGATATGCACCTGATAAGACAACAAGGTCCTTCACGCTTAATCCTTTGGATTGGAACATGGAGATCAATGTGGTGATGTTTGCAGTCGGCTGTGGCAGCTGGTAAGTCTCGTTGGAAAACGACACCAGGCCATCTCTCCGGCCGGTTGCCACAGGCCAAAACTTCCCTCTTACCGTAACCACTGCATCTCTAGCCACAAGAGCGAGGATGTCAGCGCAGGAGACGACTCCAGGACAAGCTTTCTCCACCTTGGCCTTCACCCTGTCGATGACTCCGAAGCCTCTGAGTGATAGATTTGGAGATGCATCCTTCTCGGCCACATTGCCTTCTGTGGAGTTCAGTAACACTGAAGCGTCACATCCCTGCATGCACAAACTCTGTCATGGCCTGGTCCTAGTTCATGGCATTTCAATTGTGAATTCCCATCAGAAAAAAGTTTAACACGCACCCTCACGAAACAATCATGGAAGTGCAACCTCAAGAGAGGAGCAGCAAGGCTTGGAACGAGGCTGAGAATGGAAGAGACCTCGGAGAACACAATGAGTTCGAGACTAGGGCATGTCTTGTTGTAGAAATTAACAGTCAATCCTTGTGCTTCTGCTGGCCTTGATACTGATGACAGCACAAGGCCAAAAGCCAATGTGGACAATAAGACAAAGAGAGTCCTGGAAGCCATTTTAATAAGATGATCTGAAACTCTCATGATGCAGTAGAAGATGACAGAGAGTGCTTAAATAGAGTCTCTCATACAGTGAGTGCTTAACAGTCAAGCAAGTGAATTGTTCCTAACACCTGTTTTAGTTCTTACATAAATAATGATATATGTAAAAAGAAGAGTTACTGAATTTGTTGGAAATCTGTTGGACTGTCAAAACTGAGTTGTTAAACAGTGAGTAGGCACATCCAGCACATGAATGCAGTTGTTACTGGTTGAGTAATAAAGGGGAAGAGATTACTTACAAGTCAAGAGTTTATATATAAATATAAACTTGACAAATTTTTACTGTGAGGTTCTTTGCAATCTACCAACCGCATGGTGCAAAAGGATACTACTTAGATTAGATGATGCAAAAGGATACTAATGAGCTCGGTACAGGAGGCTTGCGAGGATTTACCTCCTCCGTGTTGGCCCTGGGACGGGTTGGCGGGGCGCTGGAGGCGAGTGTATTCGCTTTTTGCCACAAGGAGACTTGCGAGGACGTGTTAAGTTTGAGTCTCTCGACCCATGTGTTTTGCTTAGCCAGATATAAAGTCAGATTAGGTCTAAAACAATTGAGCTCCACATGTTATCCTTAATTCTCAGTATGGAAGGTCTAACAAGGCATAATCATTGCTACTGGTCTAAATGATAAACTAAATTAATAATATTTAACTCATCAAACTCCTTTATTGATTTACAACTCATGTCAATAAATAAGTTTCTCTATTTGAAGTTGAAAATATGAGAGATAAAAAACCCTCAACGGTTAAAATTACACAATTCGAAAGATTCAGATATGTTACTATGTATATATTATTACATAGAGTATAATGCTGACAAAATTTGAGCATTGTCTTTCTTATACAAAATTCACTATTATTTGTTTGCTGCAACTTCTTTTTTAGACTTAGACTTTACCATTGCTTAAGTCAGATCACATAACATTCTAAAAAAATAACACTGAAATTAATATGTAGTTCTCAAGGCACAAATGTCCAATTTGAGCCCTACAAACACCCTCCTACATGACTCAGGATTGCGCTCATCCTCTCCATTTGATGGAAACCTCCTCCTCCAATTCTGCATCAACTATTCAGCAATGGCAATCTCCTCCTACCTTTGCCCGGCCGGTTCTATTGTTGATCTTTTGTTGCTGGAACTCAGTTCAGGGTAGGCAGTTCAGGAACTTTCGGCTGCGCCTGACAACAACGATGATTGGTGATGAGAGCTTTATCGTATATGTTTTTGATGTTGAGTTTGCTGATAATTATGCAAGTTGGTTTACTGTGCGTGGTTGAGTGGAATGTTTGGCCTGTTTAAAGGTGTTTATGTGATTTGTTTTATTGCAGCGGGTGCTGGTTGAATAACTTAGAAGAAAGATATTGATGGCCTGTTTAATGTAGAAAGAACAATTGTTTTGTTTTGCTATTTTTTTTTTTTCTAATATTCAGTGATCCAACTTACAGGAATGTCGAAAAAAAGGACAGTTTGTTTAAGTAGGGACTATTCAAGCTCCCTTAATGCATAGAAGGCATAGATCAAGCTGCCACTAAGAAAGAAAAGAAAGATATTCCTCTTGTCACAGCCAAACAAGGAAAAATAATCGATTTTCCTTGTAAAATTTTATTCAGAATTTCTTTTATACATGTAAATCGTTTTCAGCACAATTTTGACAGAATTCTTTTCAACTAATTAAAGAGTTCCCATGTCTGTTAATCATCCAAATCAAAGGTTTGTCCTTGGTAATGTACTAACATGGACAAAGGAACTAAACAAGTATTCTTCAGCACAAGACCTCAATAAAATTGAATTCAGCTTCTTTCAGGTCTTGCTCACTCATGACATGAAATGCAACACCCATTTATTAAAAACAAAATCAGCAAAATATTTACGTGGATTAACTGATAACTGAAAAATAATACCTTAGTTATGCTCCTCTGAAGATTGTGATCATTTTCAGCAACCTGCTTGAAAATTAAAATGAATACATAATCCTAAAGTAAGTTGGATTTTAACTAAATATAAATCAAGGTTTTATATAACCTTGGGACTGGGACTGGGACTGTTAAACGATGAGGAGGCAGTATCTTGCAAAGAATCCTCCTCCTCCCTCTTTAGTCTCAGTTTTCTGCACTCTCCTGATACATCGACTATTGTTGATGAAGCTGAAGCAGCATCAGAGATGATGGAAGAGCAACTCACAACCTGAGATTTCTCTCCTGCTACAACGAAGTCCTCCAAGTACATGGTCCATCCACTCTCCTCTGAGCTGCACGGTAGGCTGCTAGCAGACGAGTTGATTGATTCCTCCATGTCTCTGTGATGGTGGAAGAGCCATGTGGAGTCCTATTATTTATACACATCAACAAAGAAGACAGAGAGAACTTTAGGTGACGATAGAGCAAACATTACAGATGGTTATACCTTGATTGTGAAATATCAACTTTTCCTTGTTCCTTTGCTTCATTTTCAGACCTCCCTAGTGCTAGCCTTGAATGATCATTCATGCTCCTTAATATCACCATGGAGGGGGGCTCTTCCCACATGGGGGATGCTATTAGATTACAACAAATGCTCGTGAACCTGTAGTCACAGTTAATGCAGTGAATGTTCATCAAAAGCCAAGGCCCTACTCACCCAATTTATTCTGAAAAAGACATCTGCTTTAGTTGATTCCAAATTTTCAACCCCCACCTTAACACTTATCCAGCTACTCCCAGACTCCCATGTTCAGCATTTATACAACCAGGAAATTTACATGCTTCATGTGTTGAAGATTCTTGAGCCTGATTCATGCTCATTGTACACTTCTATTTTACAGGCTGAATGTGACAGAAGAGATGAGTCATTCACCAATGTTTCAGTGACATCATCATCTATGATTGTTCAGCAGCTTAGAGAGGAGGAGATTTGTAGGTCTTGAGGATTGAGGTCCCTTATAATAGAAAGGGACTGTTGCACATTGAACCAAGAAAAACCTCTTGCCCTGCTGAAGAGGACTGACAGAGGCAGGGACTGCATTTATGGCAAACTAGAATTAGATAGCTTGTGAACATTACAACTTGGCAACCACATCACTGTTTATTCCTTACTTGCTGAAGACTGGATTAGTCCTTTCTCTCACATTTAATTACCATAAAAAAGTGGGAGAGGTCCCCTTCTTGAATATTTAAGTAAGGTATCAAAGGATGGTCTGCCTAGCTCTCCCACTAGTCATGGCCATATTTTAAAAACTTTTTGGTGAAAAGGAGGACAACAAGAAGACTAGCAATTATATGATTTTTAATTGATAATCACACGAGTTGGTAAACTGACCTTCTCTAGATCATTTAATCAGCTGGCAGATGAAGCAACAGTAGTTATATTTAAAACTCTTAGGATTATTCACAAATTGGTAGGTGGAGAGACTAGTTTTCTCCTTTCGCTTACCTGAAAATAACAGCTTTAGTAAAGACCTTCTCGGTTAACTGAAGGATATTAAATAATAATAATAAATAATTAAAATAGAGAGGATGCAATTTTGCAAGACTTGTAAAATTAATCCACATATTTGGACTTAAGTAACAATTTAACCACATTTTTTAATCTTTTGCTGCTGCTCAAACAATGATAATGAGCATAACTACCCAGGGCTAGAGGTTGGTTGAAAAAGGTACAGTTTCACTAACTTATACAATGACTAAAATGGATACCAAAGGGAATTTTGGAAGAACGGCATTGGAATAGGTTCTAGCTCATGCTTTCTGTACTGACAAGCCTAAAATTAATTCCTTGATCTCGTTGCTAGATGCTCAGTCCAAAGCCTTTCTTCCATTTGCATCTTTGACATTATAGTTAGCACCTGCTCTCTTTAGTTCCTCAATTTTAGGCTTGTCACCTTCGGCAGCAGCTAACATTAACAGGATATCCACAGGATGAATGTTTTGGCTTAGAAGTGCCTCCATTTTATCATATGAGCCTTCAACAGCAAGCATTCCCATATAATTGAAATACTGCAAAAGGTAGGCAATACATAAGGTTTAATCTCCTACAAATATGATAGAATGATTTCACGATCATAAAAAACACAAACTTAGTGTATGTTTCCTACACCATTGGTATTATCAGAACCATATCAACAAAAATTGGCGAGTGAAAGTTTTCTGTAGGAACCAACAAGAATAACAAATATTGCCTAGAATTTCATCATACAAGTGTTACTATACATTTCCACACCCCTGTGCAAGGTTTTGAATATAATGCAAGTCAAAGAAATCATGGATGGCACCTCTTGTTCCCTCTGAAATAAATCAAAGTTTTGCCTAGCCATAGTACACAAGAAGGCACCAACTTGTCAATGATGATACAAGCATATGCTAGTAAACTATTGTTCAGAGGGTAGATCATGTCCCAGAAGACCCAATTTCTAAAAGAACCTTCTAGACTAATTTGTGGCACGAGGCAATGTTTCAAGCATGCTAATTATATTGCACCCTGAGTTGTTCCTAGTAGACCGTGTTCACATACAGACTATCAAAATCAATCAGTTGCCTGCCAAATTCTGCTCAATGAGTTCTAGTGTCTGTAGCACAGCAAAGTTTGCCAATTTGCCCAATCCCTGATTCTCATATCTACACCTGAAAAACTATTTATTGCTAATTATTGTTGGGACCTTGATGCCTGGCTAGAGAGGAGTGAATAGACGGTCATCCTCTTCGATCGCTTCCTACGTTTGTTAGTACAACGGAATACCAAAACAAACAAAGGAAAACTAAAACCTAGATGTAATAAACAAAAAAATTCAAACCTCTAACACGTTGATTTATGTGGTTTAGAGATTAAGGCTCTTACTCCACGGTTGTCTGTAAGGTGGACGATCCCTCAATTCGTCGGTAGATTAATACCCGGAACTCCGGCTAACTCGATCCTCCTTATCAGTGGAGAAACCTCACCACAACACGATCAAGATCTCTTGGATTACATCTGAGCTTGAGAGACTCTATTAGGGGTTAACCACCTCTAATTTTGTCACCCAAACTAGCCACCCCGAGCTCTATTAAATAGAGCTTGGGAGCAAAATACCAAGTTATTTTCCCGTTACCAGTTGGCCTCATGTGGAATTCAATCGTTACAGTCCAACGGCTCGATACCAGTCGACTAGTGGTAGAACCAGTCGACTGGTCCACTTCGGTTGAAAGAACAGAAGCATTTTATTCTCTCCCAATCCAACCACCAGTCGACTAGTGCATACACCAGTCGACTGGTAAACCCTAAACTTAGGGTTTTACTCCGAGTACAATCCCTCAGCACTCGTCCTCGCCTGCACAACCTTGACCTTGCATTCTAGCCTTCTTCATCAGCATTGCGTACCTCAGATGCTTCCCCATCTTTCAAGCTTTGCCTTCAAGAGCTTACTTCGGCCTTGTCCTTATTGTCGGGTCTTTCATTGCCAAGAGCTCCTCGCTCCGGAACTTTGCCAAATCACACTTGGACTTACGTTGCCGAAACTACATACTTGAATTTACACTGCCAAGACTCCACTTGGACTTTTATCATTGTCAAGATCTCACTTGGACTTTCCTTGTTGTACCTGCATCCACGCTCAGAAGCACATATCAAATACAACAATAATCTAACTTAAACTTTTGCCCAAATATCAAAACCTAGAGTCACACCAATTGTTCTAACAATCTCCCTCTTTTTGATGTTTGACAATCCGTTTATGTTAGGAAAATAATATAGCAATACATATACAAATAAATATGTAAATCAACTCATGCATAAATCATGTAACCTAATCCTATGCTCCCCCTTCACCTAAGCTCCCTCTTGAGCTAGGATTTACCGCAAAGGTAAACTTCTCCCCTTTGCCAATAAATAAGCAATCTACTCATGCTTATATCATATAACCTAATCCTAGGCTCACCTTTCACCTAAGCTCCCCTTGAACTAGGATTTCTTGCAAAGGTATTTAGGTTCCCCACTTAAACTTAAATTTCTCCTCCTTTGTCATACATAAAAAAGAGCTCCAATAATATCCCAATTATTTGACTTTTTAACCTCTAATGTCCATAATTATCATGTATTAATCTCCCATAAGATTATATACATGTTTACCATTCTTTTGATCATTTCCTATTGCTGAAAAATAGTTTCAACCTGTATCAGTCAACTGTTATAGACCCCAGTCAACTGATCTCATCGAAATAACCTCACAAAATCATTCTATGCTCGATAAATACTATTACCAGTCGACTGGTATCAGAGTCAGTCAACTGACACTTGTTTTCAGCCCAAACAACATTTCTGACCCAACTTTATAAATGCAATAAAAATTCCACAAACCTCTAAACATTTCCACAAAATTCTAACCCAACTTTATAAATGCAACAAAAATTCCACATACCTTCAAAAAATTTTAAATTTTGTGGAGATATCTGTTTTACTAATGTCTGGTTGGGAAAATTATATATAAAAATATATTTATCACAAATCCCAAGATTGACACAAAATCTAAAACTACCTAAATGGTTCAATTGAACCTTGACCTAAATCCTAATTTTGACTTTCTTTTAATGTATCTACCCATACTAAACCATAATGCATTCATTGCATTAGTTTATATGACATTTATACATCTAAAACCAATTTTCATGCAATATGAACCTCTTTTCATATTTCCATGCATTTCATACAATATGAACCCCTTTTCATATTTTCATGCATGATGCTCATCCCATATGTGTCAATTCCCTAGGTTTGAGACTCAAATCCATCTCCAACCCATTTTGACACATTTCATGACCCATCTAGAATCCTAAGCAAAGTCCACTTGAGATCCATTAACCATGGGTCTCAACTTGACTCCTTGAGCTCCCTCTAGTGCTCTTAACCTTAGTCACCTCCCTAGGTGACTCATCCACTATAACTAGGCCACATCAGTGCACCTCGGGTGACACTTGGCATATAAACCTGACCTTCTTAATCTTAAACACCTTGTCCTTGGTTAATTTCTCTTTATATTTAAATGCTTTCCCTTGTCATTTCTTGACCTCTCCTTGTTATAATCATATGCAATCCTAGCATAAGACTCTCCCTAGCCTTGGAGGATTCCCCTTGTCATTTTCACTTGCAATCATTACATGTGATCTTCTTTTGGCCTTAGAGGACTCTATTATGCATACCCACCAAAGTGCTCCATGGGTAATTTCCCTTTACCCTTGTTTGATGAAGACCGGTATCCCAAACCGGATATATCACTATTGGGTCTTTAACTATCCAATATCCTATCACGACCTTTAGATCCATTAATGAATCTACCTAGGACTTTTTCTGTTAGCGCAGTGGGGCCGGCAAGAGGGGGTGAATTGTCTAAAAAAATAACCTCTTCTCGTTCTTTTGATTAGTAGCACAGTAATAATAATGAATTAATTGAATAACTAAATAAAAGGAAATAAGAGGACACTTTGATCTACTTGGTTACAACCTAGGTGGATGTTAATCCAAGGCGTTGAAAAAAGCTCCACTAGAATTCTCCTTTGTTGGAGGCAGAGAAGCCTCTTATAGAAGTTGATAGTTCAAAAGAAAGACTAGGAAATTGTACAATACTTGTTTAAGTTCTTGAATATTTCCTAACTCTAGGGGCCTTTTTATAGCTCCTGGAAAATTCTATCCGTAGGTGGAAGGCGCCTTCAAAAGGGTTCAAGGCGCCTTCAAGTGAATAAAGTTTTATCCACAACTCAATGGCAACAAACAGTTACTTTAGGCTGGTACTGTTCACTTAAGGCGCCTTCAAGCCTTTGAAGGCGCCTCAAGCCTTTGAAGGCGTCTTCAAGCCTTTGAAGGCGTCTTCAAGCCTTTGCCTTTGAAGGAATCTTCAAGCCTTTGAAGACGTCTTCAAGCCTTTGAAGGTGTCTTCGTACTGTTCATAGAATACGCATTCCAAGCCTTTGAAGGTGCCTTCGGTACTGTTCATGGAAGGCGCCTTTGACACTGTTCATCCAAAAATGATTAACTTCCCTTATTAACCATTTTTGCTCCGCTTGCTTGGGTTATGTTCCAACCGTCTGGAATTGAGCTCACCTGAATCCAACTCCAGCCTTTTCCTCGAACGGTCTTCCTCCCTGGCTTCTCGTCCCTCGAACTGCCGCGCACGCCCTTCTCATCCGCTGGTGTACTCTTCTGCAGCATCTCGTCCTTCGGATGCACCAAGCCTGTCGACTCCCTTCCCATGCCATCCTTCTCGCTAGCTACGTCTTCCGCTCAACTTCTTGTGTTCCTAAGCTCTGCACACTTAAGGATCAAACACAACAAGACCTAACTGAACTTGGTTGACCACATCAAAACTACCCCGATGTACTTACATTCTCAACCTGTCCACGTGTCTAATTAGCGATGGGATATTAGTTCCGTTTTTAATTAGCGACGGAACAAATATTCCATCTTTAGATAAAGATGAAATTAAAATGTCTATCTATATTTAGAGACAGATAAATTATTTTCATTACTAATTTTTACTAATTAACTCATTTTTTTTAATAAACAGTCAAAATAGAGATGGAAATATAGTTCCGTCTCTAACTAGAGATGGAAATATAGTTCCATCGCTATCTTAGTGATGAAATTATAATTCCATCTCTAATTTCACTGTTAAATAATAATATTTTTTTAGTGAAATCTGTCAAGTTTCGACCCATTATTATAGTCATTATCTCATATATTTACTTAATAAGAATATTTTCCAGATAAAATATACAGTGAAATATTTTTTTTGATTTTTTTATAGGAGCGCTTTTTAATGATTTGTATAATTTGAGGTGGTCTCTCGGTTTTTTTTTAATATAATTATTTTAATATTAATAAAAATATTTAAAGCGTTTTTTCAAAAATATTAAACATTAAAGTGTTTTAAAAAATAAATTGATTTGAATATATTAAACTTCCGGGGTATTGCGATGGTGTTCGGTCCACCGACCCGTTCCATTGGTCCATGTCGTATCCAGAAGCTTCCCCTGGTTGCCCACGCCATTCCCGCTCCGGTTAATAGGCTTCTAGAATGTCCCCCGACACTTCGGATATCAGTGCAGCATATGGAACAGCGTCTCCGTTTAGAACGGACCAGAGTTCGCCACGTCGTCCGCTCAGATCGTCTTTTTGCTTAGGCGGCAACCTTTCGACAGCCCCGCACATTTTTCCTGCAACCTTTTCCCCACGGATGGAGCGGAACTGCCCTATAAAAGGACCACCCCGAGACAGCCTTCAACCTGTTCATCGCCTTCCGGGCTGTTGTTGGTTTAACGCCGCTGCGGACTGCCCCTTTCCCACAGGTATTCTTTCCTTTACTCTTTTTCTTTTCCTCTTTTGATTTCTTTGTCTCGGTGATTCTTTGGACGATCCGATCTTTAAATGCCGATTTTGCTCCAGCCTCCAGGGCAATCTGAACTTTTGTACGTATGCGCATTTATTTATCTATTTTAATTTCTGTTTTCTGGTTTGAATTTAATACTTTTGCTTGAGTTTTTGATGACTACCCTTTCTTCAATTGGAAGTTTGTTTCCATTTGAATCTGTCCGGAAAATGAGAATCATTTAGGCTAGAGATATAGATAGAGGTCGTCATGTGACGAACTTGCCTTTGGTATTGTGTCCGTTTCCTCTGCTCAAGGACATCTCTAATTGTTAGAGCTTTAAATAAGCTTTTTTTAAGATCCCAATATACCACATCAACAATATAAAAACTTATTGAAATATCGAAAGCTCTAAATGAGCTTTTTTATTATCCAATTTATAGCATGGGTTACATGGCTTCATACATATTGTATCAAATTTGAGACAAAAGAGCATGTTTATATTTTCACCACTATTCTTAAACTATAAACCTCAAACCTCACCTTTATAAAGGTTTATTCAGGTTTTTAGATTTTAAAAACCTCTCGTAACCTTGCATTGAAGATCCCTAATCTGTTCTCTGTTCGTGATCTTGGGGTTCTTCAATGCCCTAACCTGTTCGTGATCTTGGGGTTTGTTCATGGTCTCCGAAGAACCTGGAGTAGCCAGGTTTAGCGCAGAATTCGAACAGTTTTAGTGTTTTTGGTTAATTTCGTGTACTAGACGCCATCTGCGCTGTTGTTTGTTTAACGCCGCTGTTGACTGCCCCTTTCCCACAGGTATTCTTTTCTTTCCTCTGTTTATTTCCTTTTTTTTTTTAACCTTTTGATTCCTTTCGTCTCGGTGATTCTTTGGACGATCCGATCCTTAAATGCCGATTTTGTTCCAGGGTAATCTGAACTTTTGTACGTATACGCATTTATTTATTTATTTTAATTCCTGTTTTCTGGTTTGAATTTAATACTTGCATTAGTTTTTGTTGACTACCTTCCTTCAATTGGAAGTTTGTTTCCATTTGAATCTTTGCCTTTTGCATCGTGTCTGTTTCCTCTGCTTAATCTGTTCTGTTCGTAATCTTAGGGTTTGTTCAAGGTCTCTGAAGAACCTGGAGTAGCCAGGTTTTGGGCATACTTCGAATAGTTTTTACTGTTTTTGGTTAATTTTTTTGCACTAGACGACATTTGAGACGGATTGGGTTTTTCTTTCATGCTTTATTTATAGACCGATGCCATTTGAGACGGATTGGGTTTTTCTTTCATGCTTTATTTATAGACCTAGGATTTGGTCATGATTTTATCTCTTTATCTCTATTTAGAGCCATAATGATTGTAATTTATTATTGTCTCCTCAGGTTTTATTGTGTTGATAATTCAAGCAAATTCATCAGTCGCCAAGCAAAATGGCAGAGGTACAAATTTAATTGGGGCTACTTTTATTTCAATAGGACGCGTTCAGTTTTATTCAATATTTTGTCACTGTACTGTAGTACGTATTCAAGGTCAAACTACACATCTACGATCTAAGCCAAGGACTTGCAAGGCAGCTTTCAACGACATTTCTGGGAAAGGCCATCGAAGCTGTTTGGTAAGCATGATGGCCCTTTTTTCGTAGTTTGCTTGTCTTTGAAATTCAATGGATTTAATGGCCAAAGGCTTTCTTGTTTATATATTATTTCTTCTGCCATATTAAAGAAAATTAGAAAGTCTTTCCTGAAGTTTTGCCTCATGATTGCATTCCTTTGTTTTTCTTCATTTTGTCCTGATCTCTCTTTTGAAAAACATGAAAAAAATGTGGCTAAGTAGGTACATTACATAATAGGCACACTCCAACGCATACAAGTTGGTGCTGCATCTACCTATTTCCTTAAAACTTTGTTCAATCCTTGTGTGTCTTCAAGAAAATTTGGGTTTATCTTTTTAGGGTGGTTCATATCACCATAATATTTGGAACAATTACGACACAACATGCTTATCATGAGTCAATGTATGAGGTATTGGTTGAACTTTTATCAATTTACTTGTTTTTGGCACACCAGAAGGATAATGAGTCAAATGGCAAAACCATTTATTGTTCAATTGGTCAGTTAATGTCTTTGATTTCTGCTGCTTATCATGGATGCGGATATCTAAAATTATAAATATAATCATTCTTGTCAGCATAGAGTTTAGCTAGATGTTGATCTGTCTAATTGATTCCTAACAATTTAAAAACTATCTGATAAGAATTTCATAATGCGGGGGAGTTAGCGAATGCCTTTAGGTTATGGCGCCCTGTAAAGCTTCCAGCCAATTGCATAAAGACAGATGCAAGATTTGATTTGAACAACTGCTCTAGTTTTTCAGTGGCTATTTCCCTTGCCTATTTCTTGGGCTTTAGAATATCTAGTAAAAAAGATCTGGAGGAAGGAGAATGGGAGAAGAGAGAAGAGGGATGTTCAGCAGTGAAAAGGATTTATCAATGGCTGAGGGTGAACACACATTACCAAAATAGATATAAGAGATAGATGGTTATCACTATTTCCTTGTTTTCCTCAACAAATATAAATTAGGTAAAAATGGCAGGAAGAAATACAATTGGTGCTTTGTGCTACTTATTGGGAAAATTATATAAGTTTGGATTTTCGATGTCAAAATCAAACTAACCATAATTTGTAGTAAAAGATCTGGACCATCTTAATCATTCTGTTTTATTCCAATTCTTGATCTGGACCATCTTAAGTTGTGAATTTCAGAATCAAACTAACCATGATTTATTTGTAAGACCTTGACTGTGTTATTGTGTCCAATTCTTGATGGTTTATGAACTTGACTTTATTTCAAGATCTACAGCAAAATCCATAGCTCGGTTATGGAATCATTGGTGGGACAACATATTACATCTTCTTGGTGTTTTTCCACGTCAACCCATCTATGAAGTTGAGTTAGTCAATAAAAATATTGAAGCAATTGGACAAGTGAATTCACCAACCATTCAGTGAACTTATTAGAATCAGAAATGCTACCTCTCCTCTAATACTAACTAAACTTCTGTCAAATGAAGCAGAGTACTAAAATAAGCCGCAAAATATCAATTTGTCATATTTTTAATTATGAAATTGTCATGAAGGTTTGAAGTAGTTATTATTAAGAACTTGTCAAAATTCAGTAAAATAAAACATTGAAGAATTTGCATGAAATTGTCTTTGCAGAAATTTCTTTTTGCACTAGGAGAAGGAGTTGTCTTTGAACTGTTAAAAAGGAGTTGCTAATTATCTAAGATTTGGGATGTAATTTGATAGAATTTAGCTTTTCTCATATTCTGTTTTGTCTTGGGTGCTTAACAGGCATACTGGTCTTGTAGTATATGGAAAGGAGTACTACTTCTCAGGAGGCATTCAACAAGATCCTGCCGGAAAGACTCCCTATGGAACTCCGATGAGGGTTGTAGATTTAGGCGAGACTCATGTTCCAGAAGATGTATTTGAGTTGTACTTGAAGGAGATCAGTCCACGTTTTACTGCTGAGACCTATAACCTTCTCACCCACAACTGCAACAATTTCAGCAATGAGGTAGCACAGTTTCTGGTCGGCACCACTATTCCAGATTACATTCTTCAATTACCCAATGAAGTGATGAACAGCCCAATGGGTGGAATGCTGCGTAAGATCTTAATCTCATGTTCTTTCCCATTTTATTACAAGAAAGCTCATACAATGATCATTAATGGTGTTTATTTACAGTTCCAATGCTCCAAGGGTTAGAGACTACTCTCAAGTCCGGTGCTGTGCCTCAAGCACCACAGTTCAATCCTGTCTCGGCTACTACTGCTCCTGTTGCATCGAGTCGTGCTACTTCAACCCTGACCAAAGCAGTTGTAGCTGAACAAACAGCAGCTAAGATGGTTGATTCGACGGCATCAACTAAGCCACCCAACAAAACTAGTGCAGGATCACCTGCTGAAAAATCATTGAACGACAAAGCACCAGAAGTAACCGATCCTCTTGGTGCTGCCCGTGGCAAAGTACAGGATGAGATCATCAAAGAATTTGCTGCCATCATGGCAACTGGTACACTTCGCGCAAGTGAGGCAGCTGCCCTTGCGACCAGAAGAGTTATGGAAAGACACGGTCGATTAAACACGTCGGTTCAGCAAGGATAGATTTATTGTTTCTGCTGACCCCAATTCACAGATTTGAAACTATTTCTTATTTGTCCTAAGTTACTAAAGATTTATTACGGATGGATTATGGTTGCATTTACTGAATCTATTCTATATTACTTGTGTTGCAATTACTTGGGATATTTGATAGGTTGTAGACCTCTTGGCTGGGTCCGGCCTGGACCTGGCCCGGGTTAATGTGTCGGTTGCTTGGTGATCTGTGTCATTGGGCAGAATGTCCGGCATCTAGGCCCCTAAAAATCAATAGATTATTAGTTAACTGCTAGTGTTGGTTCAAAGAATTTTTTTTCCTATGTGCATCCAGCAGTTCTTGGTCGTTGGAGCCGTTGGTTCTTTGTTGTTGGAATGGCCGATTCCTAGTTGGGGGATGGAAATTTTTTTGAATATTCTTTTTAATGGATTAAGATTATTTGATTGTTCTATGCTTTCTATTCAAAAATTATAAATAGAAAGTTCATTTAATCCATCTTTATTCTCATTCTCAATTTCATATTTTCTATATTCGACTCTAAGTCTCTATTTATACGTATTTTTTTTTCATATTTTTTATATTTGACTCCAAGTCTCTATTTACACGTACTTTCATTTCCAACTTTCACATAAATAAGTAAATGTTATATAAATGCTTCAAGAGATAACAACCTCAATCATACAATCTAAGCCCACAATCTCAAGTTAACATAAGCTATTCAAACTCATGACATGAGGTATCCACTACCAATAGCCCTCATCCTCGAGCTCACACTCAAGGGAACACAAACAAACAACACAAGCACATTACAATCACTACAATTAATGCAACTCCACAAAACGATACACATATATCTGGAGCTTACGAAACATCCTATCAACATCAGAAGCTAACCCCTCAAATCGATATCTATTGCGGGCTTTCCACAGTACATAGATCATTCTTGAAATGACAAGGTGGCGGGCTTTCATTTTGTGGTTGTCACCTTTATAGTGTTGACCAAAATCTAGAAAAGCTCCCCTACAATATGGACATCATATATGATGTTTATCCATTGTTTCACCTTGTCCCATAGAGCACGAGATGTCCAAGCATTGTTTTGTTAGTTAGAGCCCTAGAGCCAATCATTTGATGATTGTTGTATGAACTCGTTGTATCATATTCTATGTATATAAAGGTATTTGTTTATGATTATTATACTTGTATTGGTGCCAAATAACTAAGTATAATAGCGTCATTGAGTAGAAGATTCTTACCTATATCAATCGATTGGTTGAATCGATAGTGAGATGATATAGGGAACACTACTCTTAA
>JBBMJZ010000002.1:12267350-12280059 GCA_037833815.1 Zingiber zerumbet
GTATCGGGTAGAACACATATGATTCAACCTAGACATGCCTTTGATAAAATTTGCTTAGCGTACTATCTAATCCCAATATATTCCAATACTATGTTTTTAGGGTTTGTTAAACCTTTTAACTAACAATTCTAAGTTAATTAGAAAAGTAAATCTAAACCTAAGTATGGATATTCAATCAATCAAATAGGATGAAGAATTTTTCTATTTGCTCCCCAGAATTATAGCTTCGATATGATCTATCTAAAAGATGGATCTGACTCTTGTGGACTCAATACTGATTTGGTTCATTTTATTTAGTTAAACATGATTTAGGGACTCATGCTTGGACTTGATTTCTAACGTTTTGACTAAGTAACCATAAATACAATTTGTTGGATGTGTTTGGTTTGTAACTAAGTCTGAATCTATTGTACACGGCTCGTTGCTATTCAAGTACTATATTTAGACACTTAGATCCTAATTCTAACTTTTCCAACTTCTTCTTGAGTCACTCTATGTCACGCCCCAGGGGAGTCCCTGCCAGAAGAAATTTGGCAGCATCTCCCCTGTAAGGGTGACAATATGAAACTTTACTACAAAGCCCTCAGGGCCACACAATCCTCGGCCAACACGACCAGAACAATAACAGTATAATAAGCATTCCACGTAGTTTATATAATTTAGCCTTTGGCTGACACAACCACGCAATTTATTTAAAAACCATCTAATCCACTACAACGATGGAAAACTTAAAACTACAACAGAAAAACCAACGCAACGGAAAAATAAGTAGTAGACCAAAACACGATATAAAGATCCTCGAGTACAATCACATGTATATAGATCATAACAAGTAAACCAAAAAGCCAAAATAAGTGAACCCCTCGCGACAAGTGGTGGGGGACTATCGACAAGTGGTGGGGGACTAGCGACTGGAACCTCCTGACGACCTCAACTTGAAATAGATATAATCAACAGGGTGAGTCCAACACTTAGCGGATACCAAGTTGACATACATAGTAAACTATAACTAATAGTAATAAATATGGAGTATAGTCTCCTGGACAAAAGCTGGAAATGCAAAACAGAAAAGGGCTAAAGAAAACTGTACTCACCAGGTCCTCCTATCAGGATAATAAGGTCGTTAGACCTAATATAACATGTCCTTGTATGCATGTCAATCATATGCATCCATCCAATATACAACAAATAAAGTGCAGCAAACACAAGCAATAAATGCAATCATGCATATGATGCAAATGACATGGTCACCCCTGACACCTATCAGCCATCTCACACACGATGGTGAGACCGAGTGGGTAGGGCTAAGACAACTGTGCACTCTGCCATCACTGCTCCTGATGAGTGACCGAGTGGACAGGATGCTGTCGGAGTATATCTATCCTCCTACCCCAAATCATAAGTGGAGGAGCGTAATGCTCTCATCTCCCTGAGACAGTCCAGTGGAGGGAACCTTGACGTGCTACCACGCTGCGTCACATTACCCATGAGTGGACCAGAGGAGCACTGACAGAGCAACTTCCATACACCCTGCCTGATATGCCATTAACCCATGAGTGGTCATGTGTGCAGATCCATGTAACTGGCGATGAGCTCAACAATAATGGAGCAGCCAATTGCTCAGCATGCAATCATGCAAGATGGTGCATGACATTAAGCATTAAGATCCTGACCATATCTACGTCCATAAAATATGTACTCAAAGAAAATACATGGATCAAATAAGAAAAACTAGGTACGCGTGTCTGATATGGTAATGTATAGTCTG
Source organism: Zingiber zerumbet (assembly GCA_037833815.1). Lineage (NCBI taxonomy): Eukaryota > Viridiplantae > Streptophyta > Magnoliopsida > Zingiberales > Zingiberaceae > Zingiber > Zingiber zerumbet. Next base: position 12,269,119 of record JBBMJZ010000002.1, read on the forward strand.
GTATATCATAAGGCATGGTATGTCATTATCACTATGTGTATAAATAATCATGGCAATAATCACGAGGGTATAAAACATAAATGAAGAACAGATAAAAGCATGCAACAGGTATCATGTAGTGACATATCAAAGCAAAGATGAACATAATTATTACTAGAGGTTATAGCCTACTAAGCATATCAACATGATATTATCAAAAGAGACAAGTCAAGGTACCCGCTTCAAATGTAGATCGAGATAAACAATCGCTACGTCGAAGTGCTCGTCCCGAATCAAGGTCCTGTAATAAATCGTACAGTTTTAGCTATGTTTTATTGTGAACAAATAACTAAACCAAAATCCTATTCCTAAAGAAATAACTAATTTGATTAGCTAACCCCTCTTGTTAACATCATAAATCGGATCTAACCCGAACTTATATTAGATCCAACATTTTAACCCAATTTAACTATAACTCAACGGTTAACTAGGGTTAGTTTTCTTAACCCTAATTATTCCATTTATACTTAAATCTATACTTAAATCAATTTCTTGATTGAATTAGGTTTAACCCAGCATTATAATTTCCTTAATTAATCCACACTTCCTTCATAGCTCGGATTAAAGCTTATCATGAAAACTCACCTCAGCAACCTCTTCCTTGATGTCCTCAGCTGAAGCAAGATTGCCACAGCAGATCCCAAAAGCCCTAAATAAAAAAAAATCATCACATCTGTATCAAGGCATTCAACCCAAAGACTCAATCCAAATACTCACCCAAATCTGAATGCCCGATTGTTGAGTCACTGCCGGATGTGCCTGCTGTGGGAAAACGTCAGAAACCAGTGGCCGAAGCAAACTAGGGTTGCTATCCTCTGACCTAAAACATCACAGATCTGTGCAGCAAGATCTGGCACATCCTCGAGAATAGATATGTTACGAGAAGTGGTTCGGCACAGTGGCTCACGACAATCGGGAGAGGAGATGGAAGTGAAGTCCGGCAGAGGAGCTAGTGGTTGGCGATCAGAATAGCACTTCTAGAGCCCGAGAGGAGGAGATGCTGCCTCAGGGCCGATGGAAGTTCAGCGGCTCAACTCTAGTGACGACGGCGTCCGCGGCTATGGACAACTCCCTCGGCGTCGAAAAGGGGCGCTGGCACTAGATGGTGGTCGGAGAGGGTGGCGGCGTTAGACGACGATGTGCAGCTCGGGAGGGAAGAGGAGATCGGGGCGGCTCTCACACGGCTGGCTTAGCTGGGGCAAAAAGGAAGATGGCAGCCGACACTAGATTGGCGCAGGGTTAAGGAGAAGAGGAAAAACCTCGTCGTCAGCGTTGTTCTGTGCGGCGGTGTTGGCTGTGGGCGACGCAAGGAAGAGGTCGGGAGAAAGGAAAGGGCGGCGTGTGAGAGGGTGAGGGAGATGATCGGGCTCAGGAAAGAGGAATAGGTGGTCGGCGCCGAGAGGAAGGGGAAGGGGAAGGGGTGGGATCGGCGTCGGGAGAATAGGGGAAGAGGAGAAGAAGTGGGGCACGACACGACGACGGGAGAAGAAGGAAAAGAAACATAAAACTTTTCCTTATTCAATGGGGTAGCCTAAATAGGATTTCTCATAGCCCTATATTTATCCCTATAAGCTAAGCCATACGGGCTCTGAAAATTTCTAGAAAATTTCTGAAAATTCCTAAAAATTCCCTTATGGTAATTCACCCATTTTTGGTATTTTACATTCTCCCCCACTAATAAAAATTTGGTCCCTAAATTTCGTTATTACCATCAGCAAGTACTAGCAAAAACTAAAGAGTATAAATGCTGAACGGAAATTTAACTCACATATCTTAAGTGAAAAGATAAGGGTATCGAGCTCGAATCGTATCCTTGAGCTCCCAAGTAGCCTCCTCGTCGGAATGATGCTACCATTCGACTTTAACCAGCCGGATAGACTTGTTCTACAGCTGACGCTCTTTCTGGTCCAGAATTCGTACCGGAACCTCCTCGTAGGTAACGTCAGGCTGAATGAGAATTGGTATATTTGACAGAACATGTGCTGGGTTGGCTACGTATCTTCTCAGCATAGACACATGGAATACGTCATGCACGCCTGCCAGAGCCGGTGGTAGCGCCAGACGATAAGCTATTTCTCCAATCCTCTCCAAGATATGGAAAGACCCAATGTATCATGGAGCTAGCTTATCTCGGAGGCCAAATCTTTTCACCCCTTTCGTCTGTGAGACTTTTAGAAAAACATGGTCGCCAGTAGAGAACTCCAGGGGGTTGCGTCTCCGATTAGCATAACTCTTCTAGCGGTCCTGCACCTCGAACATCCTCCGTCTAATAGTGCGAACCAACTCTGCCTCCTGTTGAGCTCTATGAGATCCTAACAGCTAGGTCTCCCCAACCTCCTCCCAGAGAGTGGATGCCCGACAAGGCCTACCATACAACGCTTCAAACGGTGCCATCTAGATAACCAAATGATAGTTGTTGTTGTAGGCGAACTCTACTAATGGCAAGTGGTCCTCCCAACTACCTCCAAAATCCATAATACAAGACCTCAGCAAGTCCTCTAGAGTCTGAATGGTCAACTTTGACTGCCCATCTATCTGCGGATGAAAGGCTGTACTGAATCGGAGCTGTGTGTCCAAGGCCTACTGCAGACTCTACCAGAATCAGAACGTGAACCGTGGGTCTCTATCTGATATAATACTCAATGACACACCATGCAATCTAATGATCTCTCGACAATACAACTTTGCCAATCGATCCAGAGATTCGGTGTTTCGAATCACTAAGAAGTGCACAGATTTAGTTAATCGGTCAACGACTACCCAAATCGCGTCATCGCCTCGTCGCGTCCTAGGCAATCCCACCATAAAATCCATGGTGATATGCTCCCATTTCCACTCAGGAATAGGAATCCTCTACAATAATTCGGCAGGTCTCTGGTGCTCCGCCTTCACCTGTTGATAGATAAGAAATCTAGCTACAAATTCCGTGATGTCTTTTTTTATGCCGTTCCACCAATAGGAACACCTCAAGTCTCGATACATGCATGTACCGCCTGGGTGGATCGCAAATCGAGAGCGATGAGCCTCCTGAAGTAACTCCTCCCTGACCGGGTGAGATGGAGGTACGCATAATCGACCTCAGAAATATATAATGCCCTCCTTATCTCGGGTGAACTCGATCTGCTGCCCAGAAGCTATCTGGCTGCCAATGGATGTAAATGATGATCACCGGCCTGGGCCTCTCAGATCCTCATCCTGATCGATAACTGAGCAACTATGGTATCTAGAATACCCTACTCTGTCCGTCCTTGCTCCTCAAAACCCAACTCGGAGAAACCCTGAATCAAGTCTGTGACAGAAACTCGGTGGTAAGCTAAAGTCCCTCTAGACTTCCTGCTAAGTGCATCGACAACCACATTAGCTTTCCCTGGGTGGTAGGTAACGGTACAGTCATAATCCTTCAGGAACTCCATCCATCTCCTCTGGCTGAGATTAAGCTCTTTCTGGGTGAAAATATATTTGAGACTCTTATGATCAGTGAGAATTTCAAATATAATACCATAAAGGTGATGCCGCCATATCTTTAAAGAAAATATAATGACGGCTAACTCCAGATCATGTGCTGGGTAGTTCTTCTCATGATCCTTCAACTGACGAGAAGCATAAGAGACTACCTTGCCATGCTGCATCAGAACAGCTCCCAAACCCTATAGAGATGTGTTAATGTAGAGTACGAATCCGTCCTCTCCGGAGGGTAAAACCAGAACTGGTGTTGTTACTAGTCTCTGCTTTAGCTCCTGAAAACTAGTCTCGCAAGCCTCGGACCACATGAACTTCACGTCTTTCCTGGTCAAGCGTGTCAGTGGCATAGTGATACGCGAGAAACCCTCAATGAAGCGTCTGTAATATCCATCCAATCCTAAAAAACTCCGGATCTCCTGAACTAATTTCGGCTACTCCCAACTAGTGATAGCCTCAATCTTCTGAGGGTTTACTGAAATACTTCTGCTAGAAACCACGTGACCTAGAAAACCGACTGAACATAGCCAAAAGGCACACTTGCTGAACTTCGCGTATAGACGATGTCGTCGAAGAGTCTCCAAGACTATGCGAAGATGCTGTGCATGCTCCTCCTCGGAATGTGAGTATATCAAAATGTCATTGATGAAGACGATAATGAACTAATCTAGATACTCTAGAAAGATGCGGTTTATCAAATTCATAAACACCGCTGGAGCATTGGTAAGCCCAAATGGCATTACCAAAAATTCGTAATGTCTGTATCTAGTGCGGAATGCCATCTTCTGAATATCAGATTCTTTAACTCTCAACTAATGATATCCGGACCACAGATCAATCTTAGAATATACTGATGTACCTATGAGCTGATCAAACAAATCCTCGATCTGAGGTAAGGGGTACTTATTCCTGATGGTCACTACATTCAGCTGTTTGTAATCGATGCACAACCTTAGGATACCATCCTTTTTCTTGACAAACAACACCGGAGAACCCCATGGAGAACACTAGGGCGAGTGAATCCCCTGTCCAATAATTCCTGGAATTGGGCCTTTAGCTCGTCTAACTCTTTCGGCGCTATACGGTAAGGAGCTTTTGATGCTGGTGCGACCCCGGAATCAGCTCAATGGCAAACTCCACTTGCCTTCGGGGAGGCAAGCCTGGTAGCTCATCTGGAAATACATCCAAATACTCAGGGACCACTAGAATGTCTGAGAGCTGAGACTTACTGCTGTCGTTAGTATTAATCAAAGACAAAAGAAATCCCTGACAGCCATGTGACAGCAGCTTCTGAGCCTGAATCGCTGAAATGATCGATACGTCGTCATCCCTAGTGCCAGTGAAATCCCACGAGGGTTAGTTTGAAGGTCAGAATGTGACCACCCTTATCTAGCAATCAACCATGGCATGATATGCAGATAGCCAATCCATACCAAGGATAATGTCGAACTCGAACATTTCCAGTACTAATAAATCAACCATGAGTATCATGTTGTCAAAATCTAACGGGCAACCTCTGACCTCCTGAGTGACATCCAAAGTATCACTAGATGGTAGAGAGATGGTCAGTCGTCGTGGTCTAAGAGTAGGTAGTCTACCTATGTCCTTCATAAAGGCACGGGAAATAAAAGAATGCGAGCTACCAGTATCTATCAGCATATCAGCGGATAATACATAAAATAAAACCATACCGTAGAAAATGGATCCATCGGCCCGCTGTGCATCCTCTCTAGTAACCGCATGAATACGTCCAGTCTCTAGCAGTGGTGGAGGTGGAAGTGCTGCCAAAGGCTGCTGTGCCTAAGTCTGAGCCTGCCACTGTGATGGTGCGGGGTATTGAGATAGAGATGGATATGTGGGATGCAACTGATACTGGATCGATGGCTGGGGTTGTGACTAGTACTGAACCAGTGGCTGGGGCTGCAGCTGATACTGAATTAGGGTCTAGGGATGTGACTGGTACTGAACCAGTGGTTGGGGCTACAGTTGATACTACACTAGTGGCTGAGGCTGCAACAGATACTCCCCCTGAGTCAGACACTGTGGCCCCGAAATAGAGCTCTGTGGTACTATGAGGGCACTGGAGTGCTCCTTTCCGTGCATGCCATATGCAGCTGTTGTAGGAGGGGTTGTCCTCTACTGACGATGCGAAGATTGGGCTCTGCACCGTCCTCGATAAATCCCTGTCTGACTGGGCTGTCCTCCATGACTAGACACTCCGGAACTATATGCTGAGCCTTTAGCGAACAATCTCGGCTCAGGTGCCCAGGTTGTTTGCAGTAATAGCAAACTAACTATCCCAGGGAGTAGGCTAAGGTGATGTGGTCTCTGGACCCACATCTGGTGTAGTGAATGTCACTGGCAGGCTGTTTCTGGTTCAGCTGAGGAGACCAAAACTGTCCTGATGAAGATCACCCTGACTTTTGAGGCCCACTAGATTCCCCAGAAGTACCCTACCCTGATCGACTGCGACCACTCTACTGTTGTCCGATAGCCTATGGCTACTGGATCTGTTCTGATGTCTGACCCATCTACTTCCTTTTCTTGTCCAGATACACTCTCTGTTGAGCTGACTCAATCATGAGGGCTCGGTCCAATGTCTCTAAATAGGGTGAATTTCCAAAACTGGTAAGCTTTACTTGCAGATGTCCATCCAGTCCCTGGATAAATTAAAGCATACGGGACCTATCCTCAACAACTAATTCTGGACAAAATCTGGCCAACCGATTAACTCAACATTGTACTCTATTACTATGAAGTTGTTCTGCTGAAGACTCAAAAAATCCTAACGGTGTGTCATCTGATACGACCGTGGAAAGTACTGGCTCTCAAAAGCCTCTCTGAATCTCGCCTGAGTGATATTCTGCTCGCCTATGATGGAACGCTGCGTATCCCACCAGATATCGGCCTCGTCTCGTAAATGGAAATCACAAGCTCTGCTTTCTCCCACTCGGAGCAAGCCATGTAGAAGAAGGTCCGCTCCATAGTCTCTATCCAGGACTGGGTTACACTTAGATCGGTCTAATCGGAATAGTGTGAATTGACTTTTCATCGACTCTGCCAAAACTAGTATCCGAGCTTGTACCGCAAGTATATCAGTAAGGTGAGTAGGGACTACTGTGGGAACCGCAAATAAGAAAGATCCACAACCACACAATTTATATACATATCAGCCACTGGTTGTCAACACAATACGAAAAACATAAAGAAGCATCCAAACTTACCTCTTCTGCCGTCCGGGCAAGCACGTAGCAAAACATATCGAATAAAATCTGACGGCAAACAAACAAAAACTAACTAGTCCAACACTACAAAATCCATGGTGAAAAACCAATACCAGTCTGAAACATAGCTTCTAGATAATAAAACAAGAACCTGAAAGACCAAATTGAAAATCAGTCGCGACGCGAAGTGCTAGGGGACTAGCGACTGGAACCTCTTGACAGCTTCAACCTGAAATGGTAATATCAACGGGGCGAGTCAAATCCTCAGCGGATACCAAGTTGACATGCAGAGTAAATAATAACCAATAGTGATAAATGTGTACAGTCTACTGAGATAATCAACAATGCAATACTGAAAGACAACAGAGAAGTTGTACTCACCAGGACCTCCTATCTGGATAATAAGGTCGTCAGACAGAAAATATCATGTCCCTGTATGCATGTCAATCATATGCATACATCCAATACGCAGCAAATAAGTGCAGCAAACACAAGCAATAAATGCAATCATGCATATGATGCAAATGACATGGTCACCCCTAACGCTAGTAAGCCATCTCACACACGATGGTGAGACTGAGTGGGTAGGGCTCTAACAACTGTGCACTTTGCCATCACTACTCCTGATGAGTGACCGAGTGGACAGGATGCTGTCGGAGTACACCTATCCTCATAACCCAAATCATAAGTGGGGGAGCACAATGCTCTCATTTCCCTGAGAAAATCCAAAGGAGGGATCCCTGTCGGCTACCACGCTGCGTCACAACTAACCATGAGCGGACCAACAAAGCCTAACAGAGCAACTGTCACACACCCTGCCTAATATACCACTAATCCATGAGTGGTTGTGTGTGCAAATTCATGTAACTGGCGATGTGCTCAACAATAATGGAGCTGCCAATCGCTAAGTATTCAATCATGTAAGATAGTGCATGACACTAAGCATGAAGATCCGGACCATATCTACCTCCATAAAACGTTTACAAAAAATAAATGTGTCTGGGTACACGGGTCAGATATAGTAAATGTCTAGTCCGGTATATATATCATATGACATAGTATGTCACTACCTCTATAACATAAATAATAATAGGACATGTATACAAAACAGGTAGGTAACAAACAAAGCATGCTTAGGAAATGAATAGTGACATGCCGATTTAGATATAAACATAATTATTACTATTTGTTAAAACTACTATGCATATCAAATGACAATATCTAAAAGATAAGTAAAGGTACCCGCCTCCAATGTAGATCGAGTTAATCAACCACTATGTCGAAGTGCTCGTCCTGAATCAAAATTCTGTAATAAATCGTACGATTTAGCTAAGATTTATTGTAAATAAAATAACTAAACCAAAATCCTGATCTGAATAAAAACTATGTTTTTATTTACATTGGATTGTCCATATTTCCTGCATAGCTAATCTCAGTATGAATAGATCTAATTCGATTAGCTAATCTATTTTTTTTTAACATCAATCACCTCTCTAAATAACCAAACTACTACATATTAACACGTTCTAACACAAATTTTGCTGTAAGTCTAATAAGAGATAAGATTTTGTTACCCTATAGCTCCTCGATAGCAGTACAACAGTGTCAACAACGCCCAAAATCCTATCAGTAGTGATTGTTTGCTGCTCCAGCACAAGTCAACATAAATCAACGACTTTCACTCAACTGTGTCTGTTACTGGAGCTCTATGGCCAGAGCTACTATGAATCTATTGCCATGAACAATTATTCCTATTAGCACAACTTGAATTAACACCTAATCTCTACAAACCTATACAGAAAATGCAAACTACACTTTCTACCAATCTGATATCAGCCATAGTTTACCCCAAATCTGCCTTACTTGAATCGGAGCCCCTTGTTTCCTCTTTGCTGGCAACTAGCGGACGAAAAAGGAAAGACCCGATAGAGAGGTCTAGGGCACGAGTGAAGAAACTAGGGCTTGTAGGTGGCTCATCCGAACCTGGTGATCAGCAATCGGCGCTGAGGCGTGAGGTCGATAGAGGCCCACAGAGACAGATCTAGTGCATGACTCCAGATCAGAGTGGCGGCAATGCTGCTCGGTGCAATTTGGGGATCTCTGCGATAAGGAGCGATAGGGCAGAGGAGGAGAAGGTGACGCTAGGGCTTCCTTGGTCGAGGGGCTTGTACGAGGGGGAAGGGCGGTTGAAGGCGATCAGGAGAAGGGGCTCTGCCGGTGGTGGCTCGAATGTCACCTGCGCTTGGGCAAGAACGAGAAGAGGAGATGGGGAAGAGCTCGGGAGGGCGGCACCCGTTGGAAAAGAGAGGAAGATGAGGAGACGTCGCGAGATCGAGAGAAAGATAATCGGTTTCGGCCATGAAGAGGAAGAAGAGGAGCTTCGGTGACGAAGAGGCAGGGAAGCGGGACATGGCACGACGATGGGAGAAAAAGAAAAGAAAAGGAAATAGGAAAAGAAAAATAACACTTTTCCTAGTTCAATGGGGTAGCCTAAACAGGCTTTCCCGTGGCCCAATATTTATCCCCATAACCTAAGCTATAAAGGCTCCAAAATTTTCCTATAAAATATCCAAACATTCCCAAATATTCCCTTATGATGATTCACCCATTTTTGGTATTTTACAGAAGACTGGACAGGTCAGGGATCGGACATCCAGTGAGAAAGTCCTGAAGTCTTGGGTGTTTAACAAAAGTCTAGTCAGTTTATAGGACCAGTCTGGCAGCAGATAACTTCTCCTGAGAGGAGTAGGTGAGAATGTGTTCCCCATTGACGACACAGTACATGTCGGTTCGACCTATGATTTTTGAGAAATCTGAAAGTCAGCATCGGACAGTCAGAAGGCTATCAAGTTATCTAATTACATGTTATTTGCTATTATTCTAATTCTATTTTGCAGGAGATTAACACTTTTGTAGGGTTAGGTTCAACTTTGATCGATCGACCAAACATCCGAATTGTTCGATCGAACCTCCAATCAGTAAGATCAGATTTCAAGAGAGTCGACTGGGGGATAGGTCGATCGAACATCGAGTTCAGTTGACCGAACCAAGATAACAAGCGACTTGATCGAGCTCTGTCAATCGGGTCAGAGATCATCGGTGGATTGATCGACCTAATGGAGGGATCGGTTGACCGAACGAAGACTTCTATCAGAGCAGCAAAACCTGGATGGGAAACCGAGCTGATTTAGGCAGGATCGATCGATAGATTCGGGGGGTCGATCGATCGATTCAGGGGATCGATCGATCGATTCGGGGGATCGATCGATAGATTCGGGGAATCGATCGATCGATTCGGGGGATCAATCTACCGATCAGAGTCGAGTCAAACTTGATCCAGAGATCAGTGGATCTAGATCAGGTCTGAAGTGTAACGCCCGCTCCTCTACTGCTACTAAAGAGGGGATGGGGTTACTTGCTTGAACATACATACATGTATACATATGCATATGAAATCATGGCAGCGGAAGTGGGGGGGGGTTAAAATTTAATCTAATCATATGCATATGGAGTAAACATGACATGTGAACCATATAGTCGTATAACATAGAACATGCTTAACATGCTAATCCTTCAAACATAACATGTGAATGTACTAGTATTCATGCATATAACTTGATTTATCATCAACTACTTAAAACATGATTCATGATATCATAAGCATACCAACATGAAACAAAAGAACATAAGTGCATAAGCTATCCATGCTGGTTCAAGTAGTTATCAAAGTATCTAGCTAAACATGGTTCACATGAAAGGTCAAGACATATATAAGTTCTGAAACACAAAGGGATCTATTCCACCATGCCACTCCCACACACATTCTTGCTCTTCCTGCTGCTCCTCTTAGTTTAGCCATTCTTTTCCTTTTTCTGCAGTACAAGGAAACATAAAACTATAAGCACATAGGCTTAGTAAGTTCCTTTCCTACTCACAAAAACCATAAGTCATGCATAAACATAAAGTAGTAACATGTTCATTTGGCAAATCATAACATAGCATGTGAGAGCATAAGCATAAAATCATAACATAGCATGTGAGTGCATAAACATAAAATCATATCATAGCATGTGAGAGCTTAAACATAAAGTAGTAGCATGATCATATAAGCATCATAGACATATTTTCAAGAGCATCTTAAATAAGCATAAAGGAAACCATATAACATGAACATGTAGATGCAAGATGTTCTTTTGAAAACATGTATCATGAAATGAAT
>JBBMJZ010000002.1:12333179-12343628 GCA_037833815.1 Zingiber zerumbet
CTCATTCGCAGTCTTCATCCCTCAGTCGCACCCCGTGCCGATCTTTTCGCTAGCTGCATCTCTTGCTCTTCGAGCAATCTTCCGCTTCGGCTTCTCGTCCCTCAGAATCACCGCACGGTTCCTTCTCATCCGCCGGTGTACTCTTCCGCAGCGCCTCATCCCTCGGACGCACCACGTGCCATCCTTCTCGCTAATTGCGTCTTCCGCTTGACTACCTGTGCTTCTAAGCTCCTACACACTTAGACACAAAGTTAAAAACACACAGAGCCTAACTTAACTTGTTGATCATACCAAAACAACCTTAGGGTTCCAACAGTAGAGACTTATGTTATAGTTCGTCATATGCAAACAATTGCAGCGACTTTTTCTCCGGATTAACAGATGTGCCACCTACATTGTTTGGAGTCTAAGAAGACCCAAGATCTCGACCATTTTCTTGTAGAGAATATTATTTTAAGGTATATTATCATTTATCTTAACTTTTAATTTTAGTAAAATATAATACTAATTGTTTATTAATTATATGCCTATCTTATTTTATTATATATTTCTATGATCAATTTTAGATTTTACATATTTTTATCCTAGGGACATAGGTATATATTTTTAAATAATGTCCACTAGCTTTTGTTTATCGGTTTAAGATAAGTAGTTATATTTTTGTAGTTTAACATTGTATTTTCTATTCACAACTAATCTCAATCAAATTTAATTTAGGACCAGAGGTGATTTTGTTCATGATTTTGATTAGGATCTCTTATATTTGATAACTTTGTCTTGTTCCATATTTTGATTAGAATGATGTAAGCTTTATCTTGTATTGGATGGTCTACTATAGATTTTTATTTATTAGATTTGGACATATGTTTAAATTTAATATTATGTATTCATTGTGCATTTTAATTTATATGGATTGTTGGAATGTAATTTGTGATGTGTATTGAGTTTGTTATGTTGTAATGTGTGATGTGTAATAAGTTTGTTATTAGTTTTGTTATAATGTATTATGAGTTTATTATGAAAATCATAATTTGTGATAGTTGTAGTAGATTAGATTTAAATGTAAATTAACAAGAAAAATGAAAAGAGTATGCTGTGCGATAGCATAAATTAATGATGAATTATTTAAATATTTATTCCTAGTTAAGATGAAAAGTTATTTTTCCATCCTTAAGCGTAGACAATCGGCACTAGTCATGTTAAACATCGATACTCTCCGAGCTTAGTGATTAGTGACATAAGTTTAATCTATTAGCGATGGAAAATTAAATTATCCGTTGCTAATATCTCAACGGAAATTTCATTCCGTTCGGCTATCACCGATAGATATTTAATATCCGTCGCTAAATATAGCGATGAATATTTAAAATTAGCGACGGATCTTATATATTCATCGCTATATTATCAACGATTGATACCTAAGTGACAAGACATGTTCCATCATTAATCCATGATAGAATAGAGATGGAATATTCCTATCACTATTTGGTATAATTTTTGGAGTGATACAAATTACGTGTGACAAAAGGCGATATCGCTCGTCCCCAGCGCCCCCGCCGTACCTTGCCCAAGGCCTTCACGAGGGAGGTAAATCAAGGTAGCTGGAGAAATTAGTGCGCAGTGGGAAGAGGTACATAGGGACCAAAAATTTATGCCCTGACTACCCTACGATTTAAACCCCCGATCTCATATAATAATCTTCTACGCATTAACCACTCCAGATAATTCCATGGGGTAGGAGTGATACAAATCACGATTCATTACTTAATCATCGTAGTTCCCAACAACCTCAGCGGTGGTTAACTATACATACATAGTTGTTGAACCACCCACGCAACTCCATTCCAACTACAACATTTAAAACATTAATTAAATTTAAATCTATAATATTTTAACCAAAATAAATAAATTTATATACTAATATATTATCATTTTAATCAAAAAATATTAGATTAAAAAAATCTTTCTTTGATTTTGTCCTTACGAGTCACCAACTCCACGGACCCATCAAGAAAATAAAAACATTTGATGCACGTGTTGAATGCTGATAGCCTTCCATTGTTGACCCGACTTTTCCTGGGATTTGACAAGATATATGCAAATGATAAAGCTTTTATTTTATTTTATTTTATTTTATTTATCTATAAAATGGTCCATTAGCAAGTGAGGAGATGGCCAACCATCCAAAAGCTAAGTCTCTAGTAGGGGGATCGTCATGGGCTTCCCTTCGAAGGAGTATTTGGTGGTGCCGAAGCCGGTTGTGCTCTTCTTTCTCTTCCTCGGCTATATTAAATTCGCCATCTTGATGGCCCTCTACTGCCTTGGCCTCTATGACTCACTTGAGCCGCTCATCTCTCCGTTGGAAGAGTTTGAGTTCTACTTCTTAGATGGTATTGAAGGTTCACCATTGACGAAGCCTACTTTTGAGGTCAAGAAGCAGCTAAAGGTGGTGGAATTCGTTAGCCTAGCGCATAAGTACCACGTTGAAGAAGATGAGTATGATGACCATGATAATGGGCCAACATGTGTTGTTTGCCTAGGCAATTTGGAGGCGAAGCAGAAGGTTCGAGAGCTCAAGAATTGTGTCCATGCCTTCCACGTGGAGTGCATCGATAGGTGGATGGATGCGGGTCAACTAAATTGCCCTTTGTGTAGGGCAGATTTATTGCCTACTATCTCAAAGGATGGTAAATGGAGAAGCTTCCTCCATAGTTGGGGGCTTCGGGAGTGAGATTATTTTTTAATTTATTTCTACTTAATTATCAAATTAACCTTTTTTAATATATATTTAAAAAACATATTCGATATGTATATTCATTGGTCAACAGAGTTGGGTGGAGGGTTACTTGTGATGAAAAAAGAAGTTACGGTGTCACTTGTCCAAATACTTTGCATATTTGACTTGGGGTCTATGCAGGTAGTTGAGATTGAAATGTGTTTGAAAGCAAGGGAGAAGGACAAAGGAAAAAAGGAAGGAATTTGTCGCGACTCGCGGGTAGGAACCTGTAGCCGTTCTATCTGTGACTGCGAATATGTAACATGGAGCTCAAGCGCGTGTTCTTTGTCTTTGTCTTTGTCATTGTTGGCTTATTGGAGAATTTTGCTTTGGAGGAAAGAAAACTCGTTCGCAAGGTGAAGCAACGGATGAATAACGTGAAGCCATTTGTTGTTTCCATGCGTCGAATGTGATGCGCAACCAAAAAAAAAAAAAATCCGGCATTTAGCAACGGATTTAATATTTTGTCGCTACATGCACGACAAAATATATAAATCTATCACTAATTAGCGACAACATATATATTATTAGTACAATTTATACTAACGGTCTAATTCAGATTTTGATAAATAACAAGTAAGTTAAGTTAGGTATTATTGTAATCTAACCTTGTTAGCGAGTGTGTCAGATTGAGTAATTTGATGAGTCAAGAGGACCTGACACCAGGTGGGAAGTTTAGTCAGGATGTTTGATTCCTGAGTGGCGAAGTCCGGATGTACAATTCCAATAGGAGATCAGGATGTGAGATCTCGAATGGCAAAGTCTGGATATGCGATTTCGATAGGAAGACTTGGTGGGTCAGATTGACGTCAAGGAGGTAACTTGACACACGGTAAGTAGAGGTAAGTCACTGGAGGAGAGTGACTAAGTGAGGATTCGCCCCGGTTGAGGGGACTGTAGGCATCGTTCCAATTTAGGTATATTTTGAAAACCTAAATTTAGACCTTAATTAGGTCTAGATGACAGGGTTTAAGTCATAAATTAATTATATTATTATTGTGCTAATTTTATTTTACAAGCTAGATATTATCGTATTGGACTAACCTAACTTGCAGGGCAAAAGGAATAAAAATGCCTCAGGTGAACAACGCCCGAGGCACCTTCAACACCTTCACACTATTCATGGAAGGCGCCTTTAGTGCTATGGAAGGCGCCTTCCAAGGGATAAAATTTAGACTTCGTCGCAGATAAGGAGTAACGAGTTCAGGATCAGATTTGACACATTGAAGGCGCTTTCAAGGCTATGGAAGACGCCTTCCATACTTTTTATAAGGGTGCCTCGAGGAATATTCAAAACATAACTTCTATACAAGCTTCTACGCATTCGATTAGCTTTCTGACTACTCCGGCTTCCTACTGTTGCTTTGCTACAACTCTGCTACACCCGATTGCCACCGAGAAGCCGACCAAACACTAAGCTCAAGCTGATTACCTACAAAACATGTTTGGTAACAAAGTATTAATTCCTGCACCTAATTACTGCAAGAGGAAAGTGTAGCTTGTTACACTTTTCGATACTTTTTGTACTTGATCTCCTCTTTTAGTATTTCTGGAAGAGGTGTTTTAGTGGATTATCCATCGATGGGTTCGCGGGACCTAGACCTTCAATTAGGAGTCACCGAAGGCTCCGAACCAAGTAAAACCGAACCGTGTCTTTTACTTTTATGTTTTTATTTGTATTTCTACTGCATACACTTTGATTTCAAAATCGAAAAGATAAGATTTTTGAAAACCACGTGATTCATCCCTCCTCCCCTCTCACGTGCATCTTGATCCAACAACCGGTATCAGAGCAGGTTCTACTATGAATTGGTGCAACCACCAATCAAGCCGGGAGAATGATTTTAATTCTTTTTCAGATTTCTATTTTTAACGTATCTTATTTGAATTGGTAAAATTTACCTTTTCAGATAACTATTTCCCATTTGGTTTTTACTTGAAAGTGGTGCAACGCCACTCGAGTCGTTGACACTTTTTTTCTCTCTCAAGCACTACTAATTCAAGACCAAGTCTTGATACCTCCTTTTAGCTTTTCAATTTCAGTGATCAAATGACCCAACTTGAGGGATTCAGTACTGCTCGTCCTCCCCTCTTCAATGGAAATCATTTTTTGTATGGAAGAAAAGGATGGAGGTCTATTTAAAGATGGACATGGAGCAATGATTCACTATCTGATGAGGGTACCGGGCGCTTGTAGACAAAGCAACAAAAGTACCTATTTAGAAAGATGGAGTCCAGAGGATAAAAAGAAAGCCCAAATTGACTCAAAAGTGGTAAACACAATCCAATGCGAACTTATAAAAAAATAACTCAACCGAGTCAACCTGCACGAGAATGCAAAGGAGCTATGAGACAAGCTCATTAAACTATACGAAGGAACCAACAACTCAAGGGTAATGAAACATGATCTATTATTGAATTCTTTATTTAATGTTAAAATGCAGGATGGAGAAATCGCAAGCTAACTACACGTGAAGATCAAGGATATTCTCAAAGGCCCATACATGATCGGACATCAACTCGAAAATCGAGATGTAATCAAGTATGATCTGAACAAGTTCCCTCGAAATTCACTATGGGCATTGATCGTAGATGCCTACAAGGTTTCAAGAAACCTCTCAAAATTAAAGTTAGATGAATTATTTTGTGAATTGGAGCTGCACGAACAAACTAACGACCCAAAATCAAGAAAGGAATTACTTTTTTTGCAGGTACTTCGAAGGGAGCTAAATCTGAAGCTGAAACTGAATCCGAATTAGAATTAGAAGAAGAAGAGCAATTAGTGACCTGGTAAGGAAGATGTTCACTAGACATAAGAAAAGCTTCACCAAATGTGACATGAAGAAGATGTCCAAATCCGCATTCAACAACACAAAGGCAAATGCCATATGCTATAGTTGCAACAAGAAAGGGCACTTCAAACATGAATGCCCGAATGAAGACAAAGTCAAGAAGACAAAGCAAAAGAAAGCATTAAAGGCGACTTGGGGCGAGTTTTCTTCAAACGTGTCAGGAGCAGATGAACCGAAGCAAGCAAGTTACATAGCACTGATGGCAACCAGAGGTGAAACAGATTAAGAAGATGAGTCGGAATATGAGTTGAGCAATGGATCTACATTTGGTTCAGACGAATCAATTGGGGTAAAATTTAATTATACTACAAATTTCTTTAAAATTATTTCATGCCTAAACAAAAAGTTAACTAAAACTGAGGAACACGCTAAACTCCTCCTTAAGGAAAATAACATCCTTAAGAAACAACTGAACTTGATATCTTTAACTGACTAAGTTCAAAATAGAAACTCAAGCTATAAATCTTGAGGAAGAAAATTCTATTTAAAAAAATCAAGTTAAAGAGTTAAAAGAATAGTTGGAAAAGTTTACCTTAAGATCCAAGTATCTAAATATGATACTTGGATCCCAAAGGCCTGTGTATAATAAATTCATATTCGGATACAAGTCTAACTCAACATTAAAATCATTTTTAACTCTAACTCAAAATAAAAAATTAACCAAAGCTTGGGTTCAGAAAGTGTGTCTAACCACATAAGTAGGACTTAATCAATACTATGTACCAAAAATAAAGTTCACTACATAAATCAAAATAAATCAAATAACTCACTCTTAAATTTAAAAATTAAATCTTCAAAAATAAACTTAAGCCTAAAGAATAAAATAAAAATAAATAAACCTAAATTAAACAAAAACAAAATTAATTTAAACTCAAATTATAACCAAGTCTATTATAACTATAAAGTAAATTGACACAAAACTAAAACCTAAAAGCTTAGTAATTCAGGATGAGGCTCCAAACTAGTTGACACCTCCAAAAATTAATAATTTGCTCGGCTAGATAATTAGGACTAGAATAAATAGGGATAAAAGTTTAACCTGATAAACAGTACTTGTAAAGTTTTGGATGATAGTATGTTAGGGAAGCTTTGCCTATGCATGTCTAGGAAGATATGGCTTCGACTTGGTGCATTTGGTTAAGAGAAACTAACTAAAGCTACCTCTTACTAATCCTAACTAGTTAGACCAAAGTTTTACATTCAGTTTAGTAGATAGGAATATTTAAAAAATTTTAAAGGGGTGATTACTTTAATGATGTCTAGGTGACTCAATACTGCATAGAAGTTTATCCAAAGAATGTCTATTTGTTGAACCCAAAGCTAAACTTGAATCTTACACAAGTTAAACCAAATCCTGAAATTCAACTTAACTCATCTCACAAAGTTATAAGATTTCCTGATTGAAAATATAGATCGGGTGGGATGACAATGATTCAAATTAAAATCAAAATCAAATTAAATTCAAATTCAAATTCAAATTCAAATTAAATTTAAATTTAAATCTAAATTCTAATCAAATTTAAATAAAATTCAAATAAAATTTAAATTAATTCAAATTAAATTAAAATTAAAATTAACACAAACTCAACTTAAAACCTTAAAAATAAAATAAAATGACGATCACCGAAGGCACCTCCAATACAATCAAAGACATCCTCAAAAGGGCGGAAAAAAACCTGCTCAACCCGACTGAAGGTGCCTTCAGTTGGTTGAAGGCACCCTCCATAGCGCATGGAAGGCGCCTTCCATCAAGATGAAGGCGCCTTCAATCCCAATTATTACAGAGAATAGAGCCTTTTGCTCTGTTCGTAGTTCTCCCTTCAAGGCTCCTTCTAGTCGAATCTTTCCACCCTTTCTCCACTTCTTCCAAAATTCCCAACAATGCCTCCCCGATACACTCTAACTCAATCTATCCAGTTATTTTTGGCTATTTGTATATTTTTTCTTGAATGTTTTGTATGTATATAAATCACTTTAGGAAATGACGAAATGATGTACCATCCCAGCCAAGTTCGAGCAGTACCCTCTCTGCCGATGCTAGATTTCCCACTAACCGACTTAGACTAGATTTTTTTATAGTATTTATATATTGCACTTAAATGTAGTTTTTTTAAGTAGGTTACTCTTCACCTGATACTGTGCGCTTATCATAGAGGTCATTGACTACTACTAGTTAGATAGACTAATTTATTGTAGTCATTCAGTAAACTTAGACTTGTGTGCTTAGTTTTATAACAATCTAGTTAAGATTGATAATTTGACATACTCCACTAGAGTTGGTGGGAAGAACTTTAGCTTCTCCCCCACTATATTGTATGATAACTTAGGACTTAGGAGGTTCGCCTGTCCATTTTCGTGTTACCCAAGTAGGTAGGGATTTACCATTTGGCGAATTTTACTCCCATATTATATTGGATACTATCCACATATATTTGTTTTTGGAGGAGAGACTACCTACTATGATTGACTTTATGTCGCTGTCTCTTAGGGTTCATGACTATGTCTTGTATTCAGTCTTGACCGCCTATATTTTGTAGATCACATATCGCGACATTGCATTGATGTGACTCTCCCACTCCTTCCTTTATGCACTATGCCAGCGTGTAGACATCGATATTGCATTACACATATTTTAGAATGTCGTTCATGCATCCAGTCTCGTCACTAGGTGACAGTTTCATATGCCCTATTATCATATATTGACATATATATTTTCGACTATAATGGTAGATATGACCTAGGGTACGTCCACTTCCCTTAGCACGTATGACGAGATTGGTCAGCGTTAGGTTGCATTAGTGTATGTAGACAACATCGCTTAGGAGGGACTGGCTTGGAGAGTGGGATCGCAGCTAGATGTTCTAGGTGAGGCTGAGAATGAGTTTCCACCCATCATTCTGGCCGACGGGGAGGAGTTTCCGACATTTACGGCTAAGGAGCTCTTTGGACCTCGTTTGACCCAGCCCTTGACGTCGACCTAGACCTTGACTTTACTATCCATCGAAGACTGACTTGCTCGACTTGAGGAGTCTTCCGCATAGAATCGACAGTCAGTCTCAGATGATTCAGAGCTATTCGGGGAGAGATGACCACCACTTTCTCCTCTCTCCGAGAGAAGATGACCACTAGATTTTAGTAGATTCTTTAGGCTTTGTGAGTACTTAAGCAACCCCCACCTCCATCAGCTGATGATGACTAAACCTGATTATTTTTAGTACACTGCTAGGACTGCTATTTTCAAACAGTTTTTCAATGATTTGCAAATTCTAGGGAAATTTCTTTACTTATATTTTATAAAAATTCTCATTTCCTTATTATTTCAAAATTAATTTTGGCCTTAGACTAGATCAAATTTGTAGAAAGTATGTTCCTATAGATCTAGGAATTCAGCATCTCACAAACACAATAGGTCTACTTTGATTATGTATTCACAAACATTGAATGATGTGAGATACATAGACCTATTGCCTAGGCTTTAGATGCTTATATCAGTGCATCAACACAAGTCTGGGTGAAAAATACCAAAATTATAGAGATCAGGTTCAGTAATCTATTTTAGTCAAATGCTAACTGGATACATTTACTTAACTTGACTAACCAAGTGAATATTGCTATCTTCTAATAGTTAATTAGTAACTAACGGTTAGATATTTAAGGTAAATTTTTAGATGAATATTTGTTTGGCTAGCACATGAGGTCAAAGCCGAGGTAAATGTCTCCCTTATGTGCTAGTCACTATTCCAAAGGCTAGTAGTCGCCCGTGATTTACCTCCTTCGTGTTGGCCCTGGGACGAGTTAGCGGGGGTGTTGGGGGCGAGCATATTCACCTTTTGCCACCATTAGATAAATATTTTTTTTAAATATATCAGGTTCAGGGAGAGGATAATTGAAAATAATTTCTTTCCTTTCCTAATACTTGTGGCCAAAATCACTTTCAAAATAAAAATCACTTTCCTAATCCTGCTTTCAAAGTTCTTTTTGTAAAATGCTTTCAAAGTTCTTTTTGTAAAATACTGTTAAAAATATTTTTAGAATACTTGATTTGCAAATTTCATATACTTTTTTAAACTATCAGTTTTGAAAAAGGCAAGTGTTTTGAAATTTATATTAACATGTGATAAAAAAATATTTCGAAAGATATTTTCCAAAAATACTTTGGAAAATTATTGAAAAGTTTTATTCAAAGGTTATCTTTTCATTTTGAAAAATATCTTAGAAAAACCTTTTAAAAATATTTTATAATTATTTCTAAAATTATTTTTACCTGGATAAAGTTTTTTTTAAAACTACTCTCAAAAAATATTTTGTAACAATAAATTTGTAATTTTAATTATTTTTGAAATCTATCTTGAAAATTGGTTGCAAAGTACATTTTACAAATGGTTTAGGTTGCAAAATTATTTTTAAAATATTTTGAATAGTAAAAAATTACTGTTAAATTGCTTTTAAAATTTTAGTAACTCCTCTCTCCAATAAACCTGCAAGTTTTTTTTTATTACTCTACACAAATTATTAGTTGCTTGTGTATTTACAATTAGGTATACCTATCTACATTTTTTTGATGAATATCAAAGAGGCAAGGTAAGAGGAAGAAAATCTTATCTACGATGAAAAATGGTGTTCAGATCCAATCCTCGATTCTGGAGTCGAATCGGTGAAGATCTCCCCTTGAATCGCCGGAAAATCCCTCCAAGATGGAGAGGAATCACCCAAATCTTGCTCTCTCCCAAAGGGGAGAAGAGCCCCTTCCAAATCATGAAGAAGGCCTTATATAGAAGATGGGTTTAGGCACCACGCGGTCCCGAGTCACGGCCATGTGAG
>JBBMJZ010000002.1:12382418-12394346 GCA_037833815.1 Zingiber zerumbet
GTGTTAAGTTCCGCTTGCGATTCAAGTTTAATTTAAAAGAACACATGGTAGCTAGGAAAGGTTCAAGACTTGTACAAAATTTTTGTACAGGGGAGCCATTAGGTTTTCCGATTAGTAACCAACACTTTGTTTGTCGATAAAGATCTCATTGCAGCTCGAGTGCAAGTTTCCTTAGACTTGAGATATTCAAGTTATCTTGGTCATGGAAACTTATATTTTGACATCTTAGTAGGGTATCTCCTAGGAGGTGTAGATTTGGGATGATTGGGTATAAGCCAATATGCCTGATGATATTTAAATAGCCCATATAGGGTTCACCACTCCTTTTATAAGGAGACATATACCCTATGACCTGTTGTCAGGATTATTACTCATAAGTCTCTAGCCAATGCAAACATGTCAAGAGGACAGTCTTCTTGGACATGTGTTTTGGGTAATTCAAATACATAGGAGGACAAAGAACTATAACTTGGGCTAGGTGTGATATAGTTAGCTTAGTGGGGACTAATACATATAGCATATCCTGAACTAAGTGGGTGTAAGATGAGTAAAGGAACAGATGCACTAATAACTATAGCTGTTGAAGGGCTTAGAAGATGTTCTAAAATTAACTATGTTTTTTTTATCAATTAGAGATTATAATGTACTACTAGGTGTCACTAATGATTGATTCATAATTAATGGTTAATTATGAATGACTAACGTAGATAGGAACCTATTAGGTCACACGTATTGTAAGTATATCTTAAAGACCTAAGAGTAAATTGAGAATAAGATTCTCAAAGAGAGAAAGAAATTAAGTTTAGTAGGACCAAACAAAAAACAAATATGGGAAGTATTTGTTGCAATGAAAGGGCTAATGAAACATGTCTCTTATAAGAAAATTGGGCCTACTCATGAGACATGGTTTTGGTTTTGGATCATACTCTGGTGGATTAAGCTAACAGATATGATGTGACCTTAAGATTGGGCTTGGGTTTGTGTTAGGACTTATTCCCCAAGTCTTAATGAAGAGGTTTATAAATACCTCTTCATAGAACAAGAGGATTAAGATTTTCTTAAGGGTTTTGCTCCTCTTGGTTTTTAGTGTGTTGCCCCTTCAAGAGTTGTTGCCCCTTTGTAAGACTTCAACCAAAAGTTGGTCAGACCTTCTCTTTGTTGTTTTCCCTTAGTCTGTGGTCGGCCCATCCTTCCTTCTTCTTCCAACCAAAAGGTGGCTAAAATTCTTGGAGAATAGTCGAATCTACAAGAAAGCACCGTTGGACCTCCTTTTTTTGTTGCTAGGTTGCAATTGTCGTCGAGAACCAAATTAAGCCATGGATTTTTCTCCTCTCTCAAGTTATCTCCTCATTTGGCTAGTACCAAATGAAGAGAAATACCTTATGGTTTCTAAACTCGTTTTGAAGACAACTCTATGTAGATATCAATAGAAGCAAATCTTGTGAGGTTTTCTAGTTGATGTCATTTTTGTTAAACGTTATTTGACAGGTATAATTCTTAAAAGAAGTTTTTGTTGGTGTAGTTGGAACCAATGGCCAAGTCTAAGTTTTGATGAATGACATGTGGATTAAAGTTAGTTATGTTGTGATATAACCTTTCTACTAAGTATGTAGGACTTCACTAGTTAAACACCAGGCCAAAATCTAGCTAGGTCTGGAGGACCTGATAGCTACTGTGAAAGTCTAGATAGGTCAAGGAGTGACCCAATATCTGGTGAAAAGTCTAGCTAGGTCTGCAAGACCTGATAGCTGGCCAAAGTCTATTTCGGTCTGTGGACTTGACAACTAGCAGAAAGACTTGATAGACCATGAGCGAGTCAAGCGATTCTGTGTGGTAAGTAAGATAAGTCATTGGAGGAGGGAGTTCCAATAAGGATGAGTCTGAAATAGGGACTTTAGTCACAGTTCCAATTTAGGTCCATTTTGGATCCCTAAACTGAGACCTTGACTATATCCTAGTCTTAGATAGACAGAATCTAATTAATAAAGTTATTTATTATTATGCTAACTTTGTTTTATAGGGTATACTTTATTTTCTGGACTAGCATATTTTGTAGGATGAAAAGAGCAAAAATCAACCTTAGATGAACAGTATCTGAGGCGTTTCCAAGGTGCTCTGAGGTGCCTCGAATCATAGCTTGAAGGCGCCCTCAAGAGGATAAGTCTACAATAAGGCTTTTTGGCACGAAGGAGCCTGGAAGCATTAGTGGTGACTTCGAGGCATATTGGAGGCGCCTTAGAATGCTTGGAAGTGCCTTCAAGAAGATAAAAGCCATAGTAAGAAGAGTTTATCATGATCGAGGCTCTTGGGATCAAACTTGCACTTTGAAGCACCCTAGATGAGGCTTGGAGGTGCCCTAAATAGCCTATAAAAGAAGGGTTCGACAAAGCTTTCAATATAACTCAATTACAGCTTCAATACGCAATCTTTCAAATTTTTTACTACTCTAACTTCATCCGTCTGCTGTACTGTGACGCTACTGTGCCCAACTACTTCTGAGAAGTCATCCAACACCAACCTCAATCCCATCATCTTCAAAAGTGTTGGGTAACAAAAGTTTAATCAAGTTTCATTTTATATTTAATTACCGCATAAAGGAAAGTGTAGCTTGTTACACTTGTCCTAATTTTTCTATCGTACTCATTTCCCTCTTCCGGTGGTTCTAGAAGAGGATTATAGTGGATTACTCATCAATACGGTCTGAAGGATCATAGGTCTTGAAGTCGGAGGTGTCGAAGGCTCCGAACCAAGTAACTGATCGAGTTTTTGTTTATTTTTGTTTCTGTTTCTATCTTTTCCGCTGCGTACTCATTTTTGTAAAACTAAAAAAATAGAGTTTTTAAAACCATATGATTCATAGCCCCCTCCTCTCATGTGCACTATTATTCTACAAGTGGTATCAGAGCTCTGTAAGCTTTGAATTGGTGCAACCACTAATCAAGCAGGGGGTTTAATTGTTTATTTCTTTTATGCTTTATTTTATTTCAGATTTTAGTTTTTTTTTAATATATTTGAATTGGTATGATTATCTCTTCGAATAAATCCTTTTTTGTTTCAATTTTGTTCAAGTTTGTGAAACACCACTTGAGTTTTTTCATTTTATTCTTTCTACCACACTACTTACCCCAAGGCCAAGTCATGGTATTTATTTAGCCATTTTTATTTCAGTAATCACATGACCCAAATTGAAGGATATAGTATCATTCATACCCCACTATTCAACGGAGATGACTTCTTATACTAGAAGAAGTGGATGAAGGTATATACCTCAAAACCGACATTGACCAGTGGTTCACTATTCGATGAGGATACAAGGCGCCAATGGATAAAGTCACAAAAATAGCCCTTGACTCAGCAAATTGGAATCCTAAGATGAAAAAAGAAGGCACAAATCAAGTTCAAAGATGTTAATACCCTTCAATGCAGACTCACAAAAGAAGAATGAAACCGCGTCAGCCCACACGAGAATACAAAAGAATTGTGGGACAAACTCATCGAACTGCACAAAGGAACGATTGATGCCATGGTAACCAAACACCACCTCTTATTAAATAAATTATTTAATATTAAAATACAGGAAGGAGAGAAAATTAACCAACTCTACGCACATCCTTACCAGACTACACACAATCAGCCACCAGATGGAGAACTGAGACGTTATAAGGTACGCCCTAAACTCATTTCCTTGGAATGCATTATGGGCATCTATTGTGGATGCCTATAAAATTTCTAGAAACCTTTCAAAATTAAAATTAGATGAGTTGTTTTGTGAATTAGAACTACACGAGTAAACTAACTCCAAATCGACCGAGAAAGGTATCGCTCTTATCACAAGTTCAAATAAAAAATCTAGGTCAAGAACCAAACCTGAACCAGAAGTTGGATCTGACTCAGATTCAAATACTAAAGAACACCTAGTGAACTTAGTAAGAAAAATGTTCACTAAAAAAAAAAGAAGGATTTCTCCAAGAAGGATCTACAAAAGATAAAGTCTAACTCCAATAGTAACAAAGCCAACGTCACATACTATGGGTACAACAAAAAAGGGCACTGCAAGCACGAGTGTCTAAAACTAAAAGAGGATAAAACCTAAGACAACCAGAAGAAAGAAGGCGTTGAAGACAACTTGGGATGAATCCTCCTCTAAATAATCGGACACAGAAAAACCAAAGTAGTAGAATTACCTTGTGCTAATGGAATTCAAACCGAAAACAAAAAGTGAAACGGATCAAGATGACGAGTCTGAATATAAGTCAAGGCACGAGTCCGTACTCATTTCCCAAGGTCCCAATGAGGTTAATTCTAACTTATCTGCTACTTTCTTCAAAATTATGACATGCATGAATAAAAAATTAGCAAAGTCAGAAACCCAAATTAATAAACTCATTAAAGAAAATCAAAATCTAAAAGAACAATTAAAATCAAGCTTAACAATTGGACTAGTTCAATCTAAAAATTTAACTCAAGTTGAAAACTTAAGGAAAAAAAATTCTAAATTGAAAAATGAAGTAGTTGAACTAAAAGAACTTTTAGGAAAATTCACAACAAGATCCATGTACTTAGATATGATATTCGGATCACAATGAGCTGTGTACAATAAATCCAGACTCAGATACAAGTTCAGCTCAACTAATAAAGCATTTATATCACTACTAACACAAAATAAGAAGCAAACTAAGTCTTGGTTCCAAAAGCTTGTCTAACCAAGTAAGTAGGACTCAATCAATATTATATACCTAAAAACAAAATCCACTACCTAAAACCAAATCAAAATAAACCAAATAATTCAAACTCAAACCCAAAAATAAAATCTAAACCTACTAATTCAAATCCAAACATAAAATGTAAAATGAAATTAAATAAATCAAATTTAAATAAAAAACTAAGTTTAAATCAAATAACTATAAATTCAATCTAAACTCAAGTTATAAGAAGGTTTACTATAACTATAAAATAAATTGACATAAACCAAAAATTTAAAACAAACCCAAGTTCAATAATTCAGGGAGAGGCAGTAAACTAGTTGACACCTCCAAAATAATAGTTTACCGGACTGGGTAATTAGGAATAGATAAATTATGGACTAGTTTAACTTGACAAACAATACTAGAGAAGTTTGGGATGATAGTAGGTTAGGAAAGCTCTATCTACGCATATCTAGGAAGAATCATATGTGTTCAAGGGGTGAATTGAACTTTATAAAACTAATTGAAGCTATCCCTTACTAATCTAAACTGGTTAGACCAAAGTTTTATATTAAGTTCTTTGGGCAAGACTATTTGAAAAATCTTGAAGCATGTGGTTACTCTAATGATGTCCATGTGACTCACCACAGCCTAGAAATTTATTCAAAGAATGTTTGCTTGATTAACCCAAAGCTAAACTTGAATCTAACCCAAGTTAAACTAACTCCTAAAAATCTAACTTAACTCATCTGACAAAATGTTAGGATACCTTTATCTGAAAACTTAGACTGGGTGAGATGATTAGATCAATAGAATTTGAATTTAAATCAAACCTAACTTAACTCAAATAAAATTCAGATTTTAAATTAAACTAAAACTTAAAATTAAACTTAAAACTTAAAATTAAACTTAAAGCTTAAAATTAACATTAAAATTTAAACTAAAATTAAAATTAAACCTAAAATTAAGATATTTAATCTAACCTTAATTAAAAAACATAACAAAAAATAATAATAAAACTTAAATTAAAACCTTAAATTAAATTCATTAAACTGAATTCCCAAATGCCAAAGCGCCTCCCATTAAGTCGAAGGTGCCTTGCACGAAAGCAGGAAAAATCCTGCCAAACCTCATTGAAGGCACCTTCAACGCATTTGAAGGTGCCCTCAATAAGTCTTTGAAGGCGCCTTCCATTAGCTTGAAGGTGCCTCCAACCCACCTTTTAGCAGCGAACAAAGACTTTCTCTATTCACAAGAAATGCTTAGGAAGGTGCCTTCCAGCCGCTTTCTTCACCTCTTTCTCCTCGATTCTCCTCCCAAACTACCAAAATGCCTCCTAGGTACCCTCTACCTTGATATATATATTAGTTTTGTGTGTTTTTTTTAAACAGTTTCTGTATGTACTTAGATTTGTATATATCTATTAATTGTTTAGGAAAAGATGAGTTGTGACTCCTCCTATTGCTACACCATCTGTCGATATTTGATTCTTAACTGAGCAACTTGGGTGTATTTTTTTGAGCATACATATGTACCCCTTAAGGCTAGATATCTAAATAGGACATTTTTTTTACTAGTTATTGTCCAAATATAATAGAAATTATTGACTATTACAACTTAGGTCATCTAATTTATTGTGATCATGCAATGAATTTAGATCTTTGTGCCCAATTTTACAATAACTAAGTTAAGATAAATGACCTGACATACTCCTCTAGAGTAGTTGGTAGGGATATTAGTTTTTCCCTTACTGTTCTATACGATTACTTAGGTATATGACAGTTTGCCTATCCATTTTTGTTCTATCTTAGTAGGGACTTACCATTTGGCGAGCTCTACTCCCATATTACATTGGATGCCATCCATATGTATTTTTTTTTTTTTGGAGAAGAGAGTACCCACTATGACCAACATTAGATCTCTCTTTCTTAGGGTACATAACTACACATTATATCGAATCGTCACCGCTTGCATTTTGCTGGTCACGTTCCGCGATGTTACGATGATGAGACCATCCCATGCACTCATTCTTTATGCACTATGCTAGTGATTAGACATTAGCATTACATTATATATCTTTCATAATATCATACATGCATCCAGCCTTGTCACCCGAGGACGCATCCACATTCCTTATTGTCATGTGCTAACCACCATCTTCTTGTCCATAGGCGCCGATGTAACTTTAGGGCACACTCACTCTGCTAAGTGAGTATGATAGTATTGGACAGTGTCAGTTGGCCCTAGCACATATAGAGGTCACTACTCAGGGAGGTCTAGCTTGGAGAGGGGGTATCCAGCCTCAACCAGCCATTTTGGATGAGGACGATGAGGGCATCTCACCAATCATTCCAGCTGAGGTCGACGAGGCAACTGCCGCCACAGAAGAGGATATGCCGGAATTTACATTTTATGAGTTTTTTGCACCTTTTCTGACCCCAACCCAGCCTTCCACTTCACTCTCTAGTGGAGTTGGTAATGGATTTTCATAAATTTGTTTCTAACCTAGGATTTTTTTTTTTAAAAAAAAATATTCAATTTCCTTAAAAGGCTTTATCTAGAAGTGGTCGTTACTATAATAACCAAAAAGCTAAGGCCCCTGCGCCTCGCCATAACCTGGAAGCTAATTATCGAAATGGATATTTAATTGATTAACTATTAAATTTAAGTCTAACTCAGATATAAATCAAATTTTACTTATTTTTCCTTTTCTTGTATGTTTTAAAAAAAATATTCATAATCGCAAATCCTGGTTTAAGCTCCTCGTCTCTGTATTAACCAATATTTTTTCAGTTCGTTTTGTTTGATTTTTGTTTGGAAATTCGATTGCTCAAACAAAGTTTGATTTATTCGATTTCAGATAAATTGATTGGGTCAATTTGACTAAATATTCAACCCTACTCTTTGTTATAGGTGCGATAAAGAGGCATCAACACTTTGGTCTATCATCTTAATCAATAATTTTCTATTCAAGACCTAGACAATACTTGATTCATATTTAGCATTAAGGCCTAGGCAATACTTGGTTCTAGATCTTTAAGATTTCCAAAGTGATTTGAGCCGATAGGAATCAATATTTTCACATATTTACCTAGTTCTATTAATTAATTTTAAAGTTTTACATTTAAATTTTATATTTCATATTAGTTATAGAACCAATGAGTTCTATTGGCCATCATGTTTGTAGTCTTCATGAATTAGTGGCCAACCCTAAGAAAAAACATAATCACCAACTTTCAAAATTTCCTGTTGTTTTCAACAAACATATCTAATCTCATATCGTAGTTTTACTATTTCGCAATGTTAATAGTTGTTTGTCTTATATTTCATTAAAAGTGATCAATAATTAAGGTATATTAAATTATAATTTTAGACTATCTCTTATGTTATGAGTTTCGATTAATAGATCAAATTATTTCAATTTATTTCTATAATGAGCCAATAAAATATTACATATAAATTATTGGTTAAGGTTTTTAGTCTAAACTCATGATCTCTTCGTTCATATCCATCATAAAATAATTTAATTTTTTAATAAAAAATTTAAACATGAAATGTTGTCAACTTTGATTTTTTGATTCCGTAGATTCAGAAAATCATTGAAAATTTCAATTTCTTATAGATTTAAATTTTACTTAACAAATCTAATTCTTCACTAAAATTTATCAATTTTATCCCCAAAAAAAATGCACAAGTTCTCTCATCCTACGCCGCTGTATGCAGCCAGGTGTCATGCAGCCAGGTGTCAGTACGTTCGTGGATCCGACAAATATCTAACTCGGACAGCGCATAAATCGAGTGGCCCAGAGAAGTGATCCCAAGATGTTTTTTAGTAAATAATTTCATTTTCTGGAACACACTGAATTTAAATACCAAATTCGTTTAATCTTTTCCTTATCAATCGTAGTCCCAACAAATCCTGCGTTGCTTAAAATCCACTGCACTTCTTTTCGAGCTAATCGTAATTCACTCGCCAGCGGAGAGTACGAGCAATGGAAATGGCAAGGAATTGCGATCGGGAGGCGGAGGAGGCGGAGGCTGGAGGCGGCGGCCGCAGTAGTAGTATCCACGGTGATGTCCTTGACGAGGTCGTCTCCCGGGTCTCCGCCCTCGACCTCCTCCATGTCTCCCGGGTCTCCAGAGGCTGGCGGACCGCCGCTATCTCCTCCCTCCTCTGCCGGCGCCGCCCGCCCTACCTTCTCCTCCGCCTCCAGTCCCGCCGCAGTGCCTCCGCGCACGTGTACGACCCCATCTCCAGCGCCTGGAGGAATGTTCCTATCCCGCCGGAGGCGAGCCTTCACGGGCTCGATGCGCCGCGCGTCGCCGCGCTCGCGAGCTCTCTCTCCGGTGGTCCCCGCTTCTACGCGCTCTCCTCCTCCAAGCTCGCCCTCGCGGCCGACCCGCTCGGCACCGCTTGGCGCTACCTGGAGCCGCCGCGTTGCTGGCGTACGGACCCGACCGTCGCTCTCGTGGGCACCCGCCTGGTGGTGGCCGGCGGCGGATGCGCGCTCGAGGGCAACGCAGGCTCCGTCGAGATGTGCGACGCGTACGGGGGCGGAGGAGGTTGCTGGTGGGAGCCGTGCGAGGCGATGCCGGAGGCGTTCAGATTTTCGCCGGCGATCTCAGCCGCGGGGTCGGAGCGGCGGCTCTATGTCGTAGAGAGGCAGCCGCCGTTCGGCGCTAGCTGGTTCGATACGGAGACGAGGCGGTGGGGTCCAACGCGGTCGCTGAGCATGCCCGACCCCACCGTTCGCCACGTGGCGATCGGGTTCTCAAACGGACGGCTGCTTTTGGCGGCGGCGGGCGGGAGTGGGATGGGGTGGGGGTGGGCGGCGGAGAGCGTGCGGGTGTGGATGGTGGAGGAGGAGACGCTGGAGGTGGCATCGGAGGAAGTGGTGGCGGAGATGCCGAGAGAGATGGTAGCTGGCCTGGCCGAGGATGGCGGCGGCGGGTGGGGGTTGCCGTCGATTGGGTTCTTGTGCGAGGGTGATTTCGCTTACTTCTACAACCCTGTCTATTTGAAGGAGTTCTTCCTGTGCGAGCAGCAGGCTGCAGGCGGCAGCGGGTGTAGGTGGGAGCGGGTTGCACCGCCATCGTGCGTGGAGCAGCGGCCCATTGACAGGGTGGTGCTCGGATGTTGCCAAAATGGGATGTTGCCAAAATGGGAGTAGACGATCAGGTTGTATTTAAGTTAAAATAGCCAAGTAAACACATGCATCTAAGGCAATAAATAAATAAGACAAGTAAACTCAAACTTTATCGTGTTCAAATTTATTTAATAAAATATTTAAGTCAAGTTAAAGTGTACCTAAAATAAATTAAATGTTAAAATAGTTTTTCAAGTTTGGTTTAATTTTCTAGGAGCTTAGTTTTGTGATATTATCAGTGATTCAATTCAAAAGTTCTTTGATTATTTATAACTAGTATAGTCTTAAACTTGTTTGTATATTTCAAAAATTTCTTTATTTACCATGTTAGTTTTTCTAATTGATTATTAAATTTAAAAAATACAAGTTTATTTCCTCATAAAGACCTCGTATAAATGGAAACACTACGAGAAAACTATCAAATAGCAATGAAAATAACAGCCAAATTATATTCGGTCCGAATTAATTTCGGTCCTTATATTAGCAATCAAATTTATTTCAATCTCTATTTTAGCGACTAAATTTAAAATCGGTCCCTAAATTAGGGATAAAAATAACTTAGGCCGCTAATATAGTGATAAAAAAAATTGGTCCTTAATTTAGAGGTTGGGCGGCCTACGAAAATTGTCATTTATGATTCAAGATTTACTATCCGAATTTAATTCGATTACTAAATTGTGACTAATTTTAATTCGTTCGTTAAATTAGGGACAGAATTAAATCAGCAGCTAAATTAAAGATATAAATTATACCTCTATGTCTAATTCGTATTCGAACACCCAAATTAAATATAAGATGATTAAATCCTCAACGCGTTTAAACATTCTTACTTCTAAATTTGCAATAGTAATTAATTTGGAATCTGAAAGTACCTACTTTAGGCACGGAAATTAATTCCAATTCCTAAATGATGACAATTGGCAACCGAATTTAGTTTTCGGCCACTGATTAGTGACTGAAAATTAAATTGGTGGCAAATGTAAAAATAAAATTAAAAGTAAATTGTAAAATTAAAGATGACCTAGCTAGGTTGAATTTGTCGAATTCACCTCATAATTTAGCGAAAAAGATAAATTAATTTGTTTAGTTAAAATTAGGGATTGAAATTAAATCAGTTGCTAAATCAAAGACTCAAATTAAATTAAATCTCTAAATTACTGACCTTCTACGTCTCATTCACATTTGAACACACAAATTAAATACAAAATTAAATAATAAATTAGGCCTAAACTTTAACTCTAAAGATAACGACCATTAATTCCAACACCCTTACTTCTAAATTAGCACCAACAATTAATTTTAAACACATACCCTTACTTCTAAATTAACGATAGTAATTAATTTCGGTTCCTAATGTAACAAAGATCCCTAATTTAGAGATAGAAATTAATTTCAATCCCTAATTTAGGGATCAAAAATAATTGCAATCCCTATTTAGGGATCAAAAATAATTGCAATCCCTATTTAGGGACTTAAACTAATTTGGTCCCTAAATTAGGGCAATTGGTGACATAATTTAATATTCACTCACTAATTAACTATCGAAAATTAAATTCGGTCACCAATTAAAGAATAAAATTAAAATTAAATCATAAAATTAAAGACCATCTATGTTGAATTTGACTGGTAATTTAACGAGTAAGATAATTTAATTACCTCGTTAAATTAGGGACGGATAAAAAATTAGTTACTAAATTAAATACTAAAATTAAATTAAATATCTAAATTAAAGACAAAAAGTTAGTGAAATTAAATTTAGCCTTTAATTTAAAGACCTTTGCTGCTTTAGAAACCAAAATTAATTACAATCGCAAATTTAGAAGTGTGTTTGTATACATTAACGAGGCTGGCCGGCCGCAGCCAAGCTTGCAACCTCAACTTTGTTGGTTTCGGTAACTCCCGGAGTGCGCAAACTGATATTGATCGTCGAGGCTAGTGTTCAACATTATCTCCATAAACGATATTGCTCCGTTACGGTGCTAACGGATAGCAGCAATTCGTTCCCAAGATACAACGACAAACGTCTCGGAATCGTAGCACTCCGAATTCCGAGACCAGCGAACCTTCTCGTAGGCTTATCGGACTCTTAATGCACA
>JBBMJZ010000002.1:12409541-12419616 GCA_037833815.1 Zingiber zerumbet
ATTGATTTAACGAATAAATCTCACCCATTGATAAGTTAAAGAAATAAATACTAAGTATACGTGATTGTTATTATATAAGAATTAAGAGGATGCACATCCATAATAACAGAGGTTTTATTCTTTTATATAGTTAGTATAAATCGAACAGCCTCAAACGGTCCTGCTCAATACACACATAGTATACTAGTGTAATTTTATAGTCAAGGCATACTAATACCAAATTACACTACAATCATTCCAATGGTTTGTCCCAATCCATCTTTGTTGTGAGCTACTATTTATAATTTATAAGAAACCGATAACGTGATCTTCTGTGTGGCACACACACCACGTTATCTATAATATAAATTAAATAGATAACTGCATTAACATATATATAAATATAAAATGCAAACATTTGACCAAAGTGATTCTCATTTTAAAATATTTCAAAATAGATGTTCAAACAAAATCTAGGCTTATAGTATACATCCCAACACCAAGAAGTCCCTTGTGCCTCGCCATAGCCTGGAAGCCAATTTTGGAATGTATATTTAACTGACTGTTGATGAAATATGAATCTAACACAAAGTCAAAATAATATGTAAAATCAAGAAAAATTAACTAAACATCTCACAAAACTATAAGAGTACATTAGTTGAAAACTTAGACCAGGTGAAATGAATAGGTTAACTAAAGTTTAAATCTGATCTAAACTTAAATTAACATTTAATTAAACTTAAATTAAACACTTTAATTAAATCCTTAATTTAATTTAAAAACTTTAATTAAAATTTTAATTAAACTTAAATTTAAAAATAAATTAAAACTTAAGCAAATCAAACTTTAAATTAACTTAACTAAACTAAACTTAATTTAATTAAACTTTAATTAAAACTTAATTCAACTTAACTAAATTTAATTAAACTTAATTTAAATTTAAATTTAAATTTAATTCAATTAAAATTCAATGTTTCAAACCTAGTAGGCGTCGAACCAACATAGGGTTTTAGTAAAAACCATAGTAAAAAATGGATAATCCTAAGAATGTATAAATATTTTAATACTTATATTTCATATTTTGTCTATTTTACTAACTCTATGATACAAGAAATCAAATTTAGAGTTAGGGCATTCCAGGGACCTAGAAAGGATCTAGGTGCCCAGATGTCCGGACGACCAGATAGGATCCAGGTGCCTAGAATGGATAGTAGGCGTCGGTCCGACATAGGGTTTTAGTAAAAACCATAGTCAAAACTGGATAATCCTAAGAATGTCTAAATGTTTTAATACTTATATTCCATATTATGTCTATTTTACTAACTCTGTGATACAAAAAACTAAATTTATAGTTAGGGCATTCCAGGCACCCAGAAAGGATCTAGGCGCCCAAATGTCCGGACAACCAGATAGGATCCAGGTGCCTAGAATGGATTGAATCTATCTTTTCTAGAAAATGAGTTAGCACACACTGTTTAGCGAGCCTACGTTAGTTTTCAAGCACCCGGGGGTGGTTCAGGCACTTGAGAAGTGATAAAGGTAACTCAGATATGTCATATTATGTCTGTTTTGCTAATTTAGCGATGCAAGAAATCAAATTTGGAGTTAGGGTATTCCAGGTGCCCAAAATGTATCCAAGCACCCAAATATCTAAACTACCAGATACGATCTAGGCGCCTGGAATGACCTGAATCTAGCTTTGTAAGCAAATAAGTTGGTAGACACTAAATGGCGAACCTACTTCAGCTTCCAAGCACCCGGGGTGGTCTAGGTGCCCAGGAAGTGATAATGGTGACTCAGATAAGGCTTCATCGAGGTGTAGCCATGTCAACAGTCCAGATGCCCGGAGATGAATAAACTCAGCGACGAAGTTGGATTAGATAAGCTTTGGTGGAGGTGCCCGGGAGTGGTCCAGGCACCTGGAAAGGCCTATAAAAGAAGCTTTGACTAGCAGCTTCAGGACATCTTTCTCTACAACGTTTGTACTTATCTGTTGCTCTAAAACTCATTCTACAATGTTGAAATGTTGTTTCGATGATAGAAGCTCAAGTTTACTACATTCCTTAAATTGTTAATATCATTTTTATTTACGTGTACTTTACTTTCAATTCATTTGTATTATCATCTAGCTTATAATGAATTGCCCAATGAAAGTAGTCAGCGAGTGCGAACCTTGGACTAGCAATCATTAGGCTATGAACTAAGTAAAAGAAAAAGTGTTAGAATTATTTCTTTTCTTTTTCCACTATGTATTCTTTATTTTCTAAAAAAGTGAAAAAATGGCGCGTGCTATTCACCCTCCTCCTCTAGTGCTTTTTGATTCTACATTTACTTCTCCAAGACTTTCCATTTGCCTAACCTTTAGTTAGGACTAGTCAGTCAGTATGCTTCTCACCACTGCCTAACCTCCAGTTAGGACTTTTCCTTGCTTAACCTCCAGTTAGGACTAGTCATTCTATAGACTTCTCACCACTGCCAAGCCTTCAGTCACCTTGACCACTTAGACTTACTAGTCACTCGGTAGACTACTCGCCACTACCAAGCCTTCAGTCACATTGACCACTTGGACTTTTCTCTTTACTAGTCATCTGATCAACTTTGACCTGATTAGACTTCATTAAACATATTGTTAAATAAATATTAAAATCTTAGAAGTCGATTACACCAATATAATAGATTATGAAATAGATTTATCTCAGATGAATGTTTTTCTAGAGATGAAGAGTTTTTAAATTTTGCTAAGAGTTATCCAGAATGTATGAATGGTGTTGAGTTACGTTGTCCATGTAATCATTACAAATATAGAAATAAATCTTTCCATGATGAAGATACCATAAAAGTACATCTATGTAGAAATGATTTTGTTCTAAATTACTACAACTAGTACTGTCACTAAGAGGCTTTATATACTTCATCTAATTAGAACTTTGGTTGCTAGGGGAATCATCATCTAATGAGAACGCAATGCAATTAATAATTCATGACACGATGAATGCAGTTGATCATTCAAAAATAGATGAAATACCAACAACTGAAGTTTAGCAACTATATGACATGTTAAAGGCTAGTGAAAGAGAAGTGTGAAAAGAAATTCCTCTAGTGATTCTCAACTATTAGCTACTATAAGGTTATTAAAAATCAAGGCAAAACATCATTTCTCAGAATGATGTTACGATGAAATTTGCTAATTGATGTTAGAGTTGCTCCCTGCTGACACCTAATGACTGATAACTTCTACAATATAAAAAAATTGGTGAGGGGAGCAACACTGCATTATATTGATTGATATATAATGTCAGAGTTTATTTGTAAAGAATATTGATTGTTATATAAATAACTATATTATATCTTGGAATGGAGATACTGAACTAATTGAATGCAACATATGTACTCACCCTCGTTATAAATATCGTACTCACATACCAGGGAAGAAGAAGAAAAATATTGCATGGAAAGTTATGTATTACTTCTTGTTAACTGCTAGACTTTAATGCACAACAGCTTACCACAAGAGGTGGCACCATGAGCATGTGCATGAATCAGATATAATGTGTCATTCTGGTGACTCTCCTGCATGAAAACATCTTGACATGATATTTTTCTCCCTTGTAATGGAATCACATAATATGAGACTGGGACTTTCCACAGATAGCTTTTAGCTAGTTGGTCAGTCAGGACCATAATAGTCATATGGCTAGTTATATTAACACTGTACAACTTACTTCCATGGATGTGCATGAAATATAAATTTATATTTCTTACTGTGCTTATTCTAGGTCCAATGAATATAAAAAGAAGATAGATATTTTCTTGCAACCTCTGATTGCCGAGATGAATGAATTATTGAATATAGGGTCAAATACTTATGATGTTGTAAGGAAAACTATTTTTACCCTTCATGTTGTCTTATTATTAACAATTAGTGAATTTTTAGCATATTCAATATTGTTAGGATGTAGCACGATTAGTAAGTTAGTATGCTCATATTGCATTACAGAGTCTGATGTATTTTCATTAGCTTGTAGTGGAAAGGTATCTTGATTTAATAATCACCATAATTTTTTATCAGTTAAATATCCTTTCAGGCAAAATAATAAAATTTTCATAAATAATGTTATAGTTAGAAATTTTTTGATGGCAATCAAGTCAGGTGAAGAAATCATTTACCAAATAGATAGCTATAGATTCCTACCAATATCTCAATCTAGTTTTGATGAGATAAATAAATATATTATTAAGTTGTGCAAGTGTGGTTGGAAGAAAAGAAGTATTTTCTAGGAGCTATCATATTGTCACTATCTACTCATTGGACATAATTTAGATGTGATGTATGTTGAGAAATTTTTTGATAATAGCATCAATACTATGATGAATATTTCTGGAAGAACTAAAGACACCACAAAATCATGTTAGGAATTAAAAGAACTAGTTAGTGGACCTGAGTTGTGAAATTAAAACAACAAATCAATTTCCAAAATCTTATTGTACATTGGACAAAGAAGGTAAGCAAGTTTTTTGTAATTAATTGAAAGAAATCAATTCTCTAATGGGTATTTCTCGAATATGACCCAATGTGTGGATATGAATAAGTTAAAAATGTTTGGAATGAAGGGTCATGACTATCATATGTTCATGTAAAGACTTATTCCAATAGTTTTTCATGACCTATTACCTAATAATATTTGGCAAGTATTTATAGAATTAAATCTATTTTTCAAAACTTTAACAACGAGGTGTATTATGACGGTCGATATGCTTCAGTTAGAAATAGACATTTCTCTCATACTATGTAAACTTGAGCACATATTCCCATCTATTTTTTATTCAATGGAACATCTACCTATTCATACCTTACGAGGCATGACTAGCTAGTCTTGTGTAGTACAAACAGATGTATCCATTTGAACAATTTTTTAGAAAATTAAAGAATAATGTTTGTAACAAAGCAAGAATTAAGGTGTCAATATGTAATGATTATTTGATTGAAAAAGTTGCTCATATTATTTGTTGATAATGTGAAAGCCAGACATGGCAAGTGTCCTCAAAATTTTGATGGTACTTAGATAATTGACCTAGAGTTGATTTCTATTATCAAGTTTCTTGGTAAGCCATGGGTATATCTATTTTGAAATAGTTAAATGAACAAGAATATCATGCTACAAAAATATACATACTCCTGAACTGTGACAAGTTCAAACCTTACATAAGGTGAGTTGACTAATATAATCAAACACTTATTTCCTTATATTTTTTTGGTACACCAATTGTATTAAAATTATCTTCTATGATAGCTTCTATGAACAACAACTATAAATACAAAATCCATCAATCAATATAAGTGAGGTAGAGGAAACGTAAGAGATGGAGTTTGTATTATGGTTTCAAATCTATATAAGTTAGAGAATAATTTTTTTCATACATATGTATTAAATTCCCACCTAATTTATATCATAACCACTTTTATAAGTAAAGGATCATTGAATATTAAATATGTAAGATGAAAAGATAACTAATCTTACTCTGGTAAGATAAGAGTGTACTCTGGTTACTATGTTAATTACTTTAAATTTTACATGGTACAATAGGATTCATGCACACTAACCTTTAATTTCTAGTGTTTGTATAAAAGGATCTGTCAACAATAATGATTCTGAGTTTGATTATTATGGGAGACATGAAGAAATCATAGAGGTTGAATATCCTGTCTTTCCCATAAAAAGGTGTGTTATTCAAATATTCTTGATATGAACCGACTCCAAGAACATGTACTAGAATACATTCAAAATGTAATTTAGTTGAGATTAATGCAAACAAAAGGTTCAACAAGTTTGAACATTTCATTTTGCATTACAAGCAGGTCAGGTTTTCTATCTTGAATACCTAACGAAGAGAAGAAGAGCTAGTGAATGGTTAGCAGTTTGTCAAACGAAGCATCTATTGACCATAGAAATATCAAACTCCATCACAACCCAAAACCATGATGCATTTCAAAATAAAGAAGTGGAGATACGTTCAGTAGATTTCTAGATTCAATCAACATCTCAATTACTTATAGATATTAATGTACCTTATGAGGAGTAGATGATGGACAGATGTCCAGTAGTGAAAATCTTGTTGAACTAATAGAGTATAGCGAGGAGGACCTACAAAATGTTAATGTTAATGATTAAGATTATAATGATGATTAAATATTAACATTAATATTCACTAATTCAGTACTTGTAATTATTTATTTTTACATGTATATCTCACTAGTTATACCATATTAGCCATTATTGTTCTAATTTAATTATTATTTTGAACATGTATGTGTTATAATATTATTTTGCAGATATAGGTATGTTAGATTAGGCAGTAGTACCTGGTTGCTAGACTATGTTGCAGATTATTGAGGGTTGGTAAGTATTGGTATTATTAGTAATTTCTAATTCATCTATTTTTTATTTGTAATATATTTCTAACATTTATAATTTTTTCATGTAGTTTTACTTCAAATGGTCATCGAGTGGTGGCATACATCTTAAGAAAATTTAAAGAATGAGTGCATCCTTCTAGGACACGTAGAGCAGGAGATGTGAGATTTTTATTATCAAGAATTTTTATAAGTAATTTTTATTATTAGGATTTTTATTATTTTTTATACTAATTTGTGAACCTATTGTTGTAGAAAAATATACCCAAGAGCTAGGGTAGGAGGGGACTTTTATGAAATCTAGAATAATGCTTGTACCAAACTCTACAAGGATATGTTATACAAATGTAGAAGAAAGGGAACAAGGCCAATCTTTGTACCAGAAGATATTGGGGATGCATGATGAGTCATCTAGGTTACAGAAAAATGGTAGTCACATTCACTGATAACTCGAGCTAATAAAAACACTGAGCTATCCGACCCTAGCACTAGATCCATAGAGCATAGAGTTGGATCCCGATCGATCGTAGAGCATGCCATAGACTTAGTGAATTTACAATTAATAAAATTATATAAGGGTTATTTAATTATTATTAAATTTGTTTTGATTTAATTTCATTATTTAATATTCAGGCAGATGAACTACAATAACCTCCTACTTATTAGGAGGTATTTAGTAAGACACACAAGAAAAGGATGACATATTTGTCAATCATTAATCAGAAGCATTACACATAAGAATATAAACTCGAATACCTTTAACTATTAACAATGAATGGTTTTTCTAATTGTATATTTAATATGAATATATTTTTTTATTTAAGTAGGATGAAATGACAGATAGAGTTACACAGGCTTCTCAACCTGCTATAGAGGGAGATGAGGCCAAACTCTATCCACCATTTAGTTAAATGAGATTTATTATAATGTGCTCGATATAAGAAAAAAGGCCTCCTCCCTCCTCGATCTTGGATCTCAGGCGAGAGTCGTATGATTGTATGATAGTTCCTAGGGCCAAGGGTCATCCCAGTGGAGCATATACTAAAGTACAAAACTTAAGAGAAGAAAACCTAGATTTGAAAAATCAACTCTCAACATTAGAGCAATAATTTGAAGAGTCTCGACAAGCCCAAATAAGATATGAGCAATTTGGATAGGAAATGTCCGAATTCATGGCTTGAATGAGTCAAACACCACATGTTTTTAACTCTTAGGAGACTTAGGACCTTCAAAACCCTCACGATACTGATTAGTAGCTGACTGAGAGGTGTGTTGACCTTTAACTTTTTCTTTTTTTTAATCACTTATGAAACATACAAAATAGATCTATTAATGTTCATATTAGATGCATCTCTAACTTTATTACATCTTTTGAAGAACATTGTAGATAATAATATATTCTATATATCACCATCAGTGGATATCCAATTTCGCATTTAGGCATCTTTTTTTTAAAACTTGTAGAACTATTGTCTAGCTAACATTTTTTTTATTATAGTGTTCATATTGTTTAGTTTAAATTCAATTTATTTCGCATATTTCTGATGATGTATAACTAGTTTTTGTTGGTGCAATCACTCTCGGGTCAAGATTGACTAGTTTGACTAAGCTTGGGTGAGCTTGAGCTTGAGTTTCGATGTTTAATAATGTGTGAGAGAGAAGTCAAGTAGGTCAAAAGAGGACCAGATACTATTGGACCGAATGCACCCATTAGGTGGGGGGGGGGGGGGGTTGAATAGACGACCTACGACCTACAATTTAATTAGCTCTTCCTCTTGCTTTCTACTTAGCAAGGACACACTCAATTCATTAAAAATAAATAACAAAAACATAAGGCAAGGAAACTACTGAAATTGACTTGGTTACAACTTGGGTGGCTGTTAATCCAAGACTATGGACGACTCACTAACAAAGCTCCTTCTTCAACAAGGTCTGTAGCGGAGTAGCCTCTTATATCGTTTGAAAGCGTGGAACAAAATACAGAGCTTAGAAAATGAAATACTAAGTGTATATTTTACAACTAGTTCTAGGGCACTATTTATCGTGCACTGGTCAAAATGACTATTTTACTGATGTGGCAATTTGGAGCGCCTCCAATGTTCAATTTTATCTCCACAGCAATGCCCACTTTCTAATCTGGTAGCATTAGAGTCGCCTCAATTCATCAGAGGTGTCTCAGTTATGCTGAGTTGGAATCCACTCCTTATCCACTCTGCAATAGTTCTGGGCATCAGAGCCACCTCATTCATCTGAGGCACTTCTGCTCCTATTCATCAGAGGAACCTCCAAGCAACTGAAGTGTCTCAGGTCTTCAAATCAGTAGGGCACCTCTAGTCAATAGGGGTGCCTCAAATGGTCAACTTTTGAGTTAACCATTTTCTGACTTCACTTGCCTTGGGTGATGGTCCAGTCATTCAGAGTTGAGCTCAACCAAACCCAACTCCGATCTTCTCCTGAAGCAGACTTCCTCCCAGCTTTTTGTCCCTCAGATGAATTGTGTGCATTTTTCTCACTCCACTGGTATACTCTTTAGTAGTTCCTTGTCCCTCGGATGCACTGAGCTCATTGGCTCCCTTCCTATGTTATCCTTCTCACTCGCTGCATCTTTTACTCGACTTCTTATGTTCCTAATTTCATGCACACTTAGACATAAGGCATCAAAAAATATAGGATCTAACTTAACTTGGTTGATCAACATCAAAACTAACTAAGGGTACTTGAGTATTCTTGACTGAAAAAGTCCTAATTAGATATTAGATAAGGGAAAGTCCTAACTATTATATTTGAGAGTGTCCTTAGTCAATCACCTTAAATATTATATTATTTATTTAATAAATAAAATTCACTATTTGAGTGTACATTTTATATGTATGTGTTTTGATCTTAAATTCAATTAATGAAGTCCATCATGTATAGCATGGGAGAAATTGGATTGGATCACAATTAGTGGGTATCACATCATGTGTAATTATGTACGTATTGAAATCTTTCCTAGTCGATAAATTGATGAGACTGGACATCGTCAATTCTATGAGAATAGCACATGTTATACTTCTTGATTTAACCAAGCAGTTGAAACTCGCTGGCTAAAAACATTGGGATGTTAAAAGTTAACATGTGGGTGCTAGTTAAGGGTAATTAGTTCATCGAATGTGACCTACTATGAGATTTCATATGGTTCTTTATATGTCAATAAAGATCTCATTGTAGCTCGTGTGTAAGTTTTCTTAGACTTGAGTTATTCGAGTCATTTTGGATATGGATACTTATACTTTGACATTGATGTGCGTAGATTATATACATTTGTTTAGCATGTTTTGACACACATTCTATATTTTACACATGCTTTATCTATGCATTTTCATACCCCTTGCCTTAATTTCAGCAAAATTTCTCTCCTTTTTTCAAAGATTTGATTTTGTGCATTTTATGTCTGTAGGAGTCAAATTTGGAGAAGAATTGATGTTCATGGCTGATAAAACCAACAAGCGAAGGAAGACAACACTGTCTATGTAAGCCACACGACCATGTGCAAGGAACAGGAAGGAGAATGACCTTGGTCGTGTGGAGCAAGCAGGTCGTGTAGCTTCACCAGAGGAGGAGCAGGACATGGCCGTGTGAGAACCACACGGCTGTGTCATTTCAACGCTAAATTCAGAACACGACTGTGTAGATCTACATGAC
>JBBMJZ010000002.1:12445506-12458989 GCA_037833815.1 Zingiber zerumbet
AAGGATTGACTCTGAACAAGCTCGTATGTCGATGTTAGTCTACGACAGTGGTGGGATGTCACAAAGTAGTTTGTAGCAGTAGTATGTCGTGTTCAAAGCAGTAGAAGAGTAGTAGTAGCTCGGGAATGAGTTGTGCCTTGAATTTTGGCTGAACAGTGCTTTTAAGGAGCATTGAGGGTGCGCCTCTAACTTCATCTGAGGTGCCTCTAAGTGTAAATATGATCCCTTAAGCTTTGGTTACGATAAGTCGGGCAAACTGTGACTTTTATCCACTCGAGGGCACCTTCCAAGCGCTTCGAGGTGCCTTAGCATAGCTCTAAGGCGCCTCCATGTAGCTCTGAGGTGCCTCCGCGTAGCTCCAAGGCGACTCTAGCATAGCTATGAGGTGCCTCCACGTAGCTCCAAGGTGTCTCAATGCACTCTAGGGTGCCTCCCCGCTGTGAGAAATTTATCCTCAAAGTTCATCCGCATGAGGGTGCCTCCTCTAGATCCATGACACCTCTGCGTAGGTCTGAGACACCTCCTTAACCCTCCAAGGTGAGATGCGTAGGCCCTTTTCCTGGACCTAAGATACTTATATCAGTGCATCAATGTAAGTCTGGGCGTAAAATACAAAACAGAATAGTAATCAGGTTAAGTAATCCATTTTAGTTAAAAACTAACTGGACAAATATACTTAACTTGACTAATCCAGTGAACACTGCTATCTTCTAATAGTCACTTAGTAACTACTAGTTAG
This sequence comes from Zingiber zerumbet, assembly GCA_037833815.1. Classification (NCBI taxonomy): domain Eukaryota; kingdom Viridiplantae; phylum Streptophyta; class Magnoliopsida; order Zingiberales; family Zingiberaceae; genus Zingiber; species Zingiber zerumbet. Next base: position 12,446,246 of record JBBMJZ010000002.1, read on the forward strand.
ATATGTAAGGACATTTTCTAGATGATTATATTACTTTTAAATATCAAGTTCATGGGGAGAAAATGATTCTAAGTTGGAAACTTCTTGAAAATAGACTATTTCTAAATTTTTAAAAGTATATTTTTTAAAAGTTTAATGTTAAAGTTATTTTGTAAAATATTTCATTAAGTATTCATTTTGAGAATCATTTTTATTCTAATAGTTTCTCAAATTATATGTGTTGAAAAATTAATTTGAAAAATGTTTCAATTATTGAAAACTACTTTAAACCAAGTTTGAAAGATGTTTTTGACCACCTTGGAAAGGTTTCATTCTTGCAAAACTTATTTTCAATTTTCATTAAAATTTTTCATGTTTAAAGCATCTTAAAAGTATTTTCTAAGTTCAACTTCCTACCTAATATATTTTGAACAGTTAATATTATAATATTCTTTAAACTCCCTTGATAATCCTGAAATTTTTTTGTTGCCAAATATTCATTATCTTTTTACTTAGCAGTATTTACTCATATTTTTTGATGAATGTCAAAGAGCGAGAGTCAGAGTTTAAGTTAGAAAATAAAGAAAAATTAAAAACAACTTAACCCTAAAAATGATCAAGAGAATGAAACCAATTGTCTCAATCTTATTTCTCTTAATCATCTATTGTGCTTACTTTGCATATTTTTTTCATAACTTAACCCAAGTTGTCATTGAATCAAAAAGAGAGAGATTGTTAGTACAGTTTGAATTAACGATCTAACTAAGGTTTTGATGAATAACAAAGTAAGTTAAGTTAGGTATTCCTGTGATCTAACTACTTTACCAAGTATGCAGGAGTTAACCAGATAGGTCAACGGACTGACCAGATATCTAGTGTGAAATCCAGATAGGTCAACGGGCCGACTAGATATCTGGTAAGAAGTCCAGATAGGTTGGCAGACTGACCGAATATCTGTTAAGAAGTCTAGATAGGTTGATAGGTCAACCGGATATCTAGCAAGAAGTTTAGATAGGTGGGTCGACTAGATGTCTAGTAGGAAGTCTAGTTGGGTCTGCAGACCAGACAACTAGCAAACTGGTAAGTCAAGGTAAGTCACTGGAGGAGAGTGACTAAGTGAGGACGTGTCCCGATTGAGGGGACAGTATGTGTCGGTCCAGGTTAGGTCCATTTTAGATCCCTAATCCGGGTCCTGGGAGGACAGGAACTAATTACTACTCATTATTATAACTATGTTAACTTTATTTTATAGGGTAGATATTTTAGTTTTGGACTAACATCTTTTTATAGGACAAAAGAGAAAAAAACCTTCAGATAAACAGTACCCAAAGGCGCATTCTAGGCTGATGGAAGACACCTTAATACTATTCATGAAAGGCACCTTCAAAGGCTTTGGAAGGCACCTTCCACAGGATGAACTTTGGACGTCTTCATGGATAAGAGATGGGATGATCGGGATTAGACTTCTCAGGTTAGAGGCACCTTCAATGGCGATGGAAGGCGCCTTCTAAGCCCTTTATAAAGATGCTCGCCCAAAGCTTCATACACAACACTCATACAAGCTTCTATGCATCCAAGCATCTTTCCGACTGCTTCAGACTCCTGCTGCTGCCCTGCTACGACTCTACTACACCCTGTTGTCGCCGAGAAGCTAGCTAAACACTTGTCGTGAACCGACCGACTTCAGACATAGTTTGGTAATGTTTGTTAATTGCACTTAAATTCTACAAATGGAAAGTGTAGTTTGTTACACTTTTTCGATCTCCTTTCTGTACTCAATTTCCTCTTCCAGAGGTACCAAAAGAGGCTTTTAGTGGATTATCCCTCGATAGGTCCATGGGGCTTGGGTCTTGGAGTAAGAGTCGTCGAAAGCTCCGAACCAAATAAATCGCTTGTGTTCTCTTTATGCCTTTTTATTTTTTTATTTCTTTTTCCACTGTGAGTACTTGTTTCCTTTAAATGATAAAACAAGATTTTTGAAAACCACTCGATTAACTCCCCCCCCCCCCCTTTTCCCCTCTCACGTGTGACTCGATCCAACATATATGAATAGAGGTAAGTCTTCTGAGACTTGATAGATGATGTCATTTTCATTAAACGTCATTTGACAAGTATAATTTCTAAACAAAATTTTATTCTATGATTATGTCTACACATGTATGTTCTTGCGGATATATGTGATGTGTGTTGTAATAATTTAGGAAATTATTATACTTCCACTGCTTGTTTTTGAAAATATACTTTTATACACATATAGAAACTCCCAACACTAATTAAAGGTTAGGTAGGTGAGAATTCTACCAAGGGACAAATCCTAACTGGAGGTTAGATAAGGAAAAGTCCAATAGGAAGTTTGGAAATGAGAAGGTTCGCAATGGCAAAGTTCAAGTGGATCAAAGGTTGACCGGACACTTGATGATCGAAAGTCCAACGGGAACTTGATAAAGAAAAGTCCAAGTGGGTCAAAGAGGACCAGATGCTTGGTGAAGAGGCCCTAGAAGGTCAAGGGTGATCAGATGTTAGGTAACGGAAAGTCCCAACAGGTCATGGATGACTAAATGTTAAGCAGAGGAAGTTCTGGTAGGTTGAAGTCAATTGGATATCAATCAATATGTAATTTCAATTGTGTAAAGGTTGAAATTAGGGTTAGCAATCGATTAGTGATCGATTGGCAAACCCTAAACCTAGAATTCTAAGTTTGTTGCTCGAATCAATTGAGTAAGTTCCAATCAATTAGTGCAATCGATTAAAGGTTTTTCACGAGCAAATGAAAATTTACTGAAATAAATGGGGCAATCAATTTAGAAAGTCAATCGATTGGGGCAATTGATTGGCTGTGTTTTCGCGAAGAGAACGGAAGGTTGTTAAATCTATTTAGTAGGCCCAATTGATTGGAGGAGTCCGTCGAGCAAATAGAAGGTGTTCGAATTGATTGGGGAAATCAATGGACAAAGGTTTCTCGTGAAAATAGAAGGCTTCAAAATCAATTCATTCAATCGATTAGGACTCACCAATTGATTGGTCGGGGCGAAAAATAACTATTTTGAAAGTTTTGGATGATCAATCTGACGTGACAATTGATTGGGAGTAAGATCAATTGATTGAGAGTCATTTTCTAGCCTGAAATAAACCTTAAAAAACGGTTTTTCATGCACATTTGAAGCAATCAGTTATTGGGAGGTTGAGGAAGTATTGTTGTATTTCCAACTAATCAAGAGGCATTTCCAAGCAATAAGACAATAAGCTAAGCAATATTTCATTATTGTAAAGTAATTTTCGATTTCATTTATCTTTGCTTCTATTTCTCTTATTGTATTCTCGTGCTCAAGTTTATAAGAGGTTTTTCTGCTTCCAGATTATTTCCGAGAAGGTGATTTTCATAGTGCATACTGTGTCTGAATAGTGAACCTCTTATTACTCACCTCAAAGAGGTTGATACCAAGTAATTCCAAGTGTTAACATTGTGAAGTTCTTCGCTTTAAGTTTTTGCTGCAAATCAAGTTCAAAGAAGTAAAGCGAGCTATTCACCCGCTCTTCCTTTAGCTCATACATGTCCTAACAGTTTTTTCCTTATTTTATTAATAATGTATCGTACTATACTTTTTGTAAGATTTGATACTACTAGCTAGTTTTGGAATGTGATTGTATATGTTCACTGAGAGGATTTTATTATTGTTAGTAATGTATTTAGATTTATTAAATTCAACTATTTATTAGTAAAATTTGAGATGTTTTGGATATTCATCTTTATTGGTTTGAATTTGATATGTCATTAGATTGAATTTAATATGTTGTTGGATTAGATTTGATATGTATTGTTTGTATCGTTTGTTATATTTTTTTGTGTATAATGTGAATATGTGGATGTGTGAATGAGTTGGGGTGTTAAATTATGTTGTGTTGTTCTATAATGTGAATGTATTGTGAAAACTATCAATTGTGATGATGTATTGATTGATATTGTAAATGTAAACAGGGAAAATGCTAAAATGGGGTGGTGTTGTCAAAAATTTTCTGCTAAATTACGACAGAAATTTAAATTTTCGTTACTAATTCATCATAATTTATAAATAAAAAATTAAATATCCACCGTAATTTAGCTACGAAAATGTAAATTTTCATCTCTAATTATTGACGAAAATTTAAATTTCTAGTAAGGATTTTAGCGACGGATATATTAACATACGTTGCTAATTAGCGATGGAAGTTAATATAAATATCGATCGAATTTTAATTCTGGCACTAGATTTATGAAGGAATAGTAATGTTCCGTTTACAAATTTAGTAACGGAATTTTAATTTCATTGTAAATTAGTGACGAAATTTAATATTACGTCCCTATCTTAGCAACAGAGGTTATTCGTCCGTTGCTAACCTCGGTCGCTAAAATTAGTGACAAAAAGTTAAAATATATACCTAAAACACTAATTAGTGATGAAACTTTAATTCTATTACCAAAAGAAGTCAATGATCTATTTTACAGCGACGGAAATAATTGGCCACTAATCCCTCACTAATCATTTTTAAAAAAAAAAAAAGTGGGGGCATCTTTTGTTCACATGCAAACTTTAATGTAGTTGATGCCCATGGTGGGTATTCATCGTATTTCTTCGGTTAAGGAATTTGCTATAATTTGTTGCTATTTGAATGTATATTTCGGATTTGCATCTTTTCAAATCAATATAAATTTTGTTTCTCTGTTCAAACTCTATCAAATAATTCTTTTTATTTTTATTTTTATTTTTATGTTTAAAATAAAACCATACGGTTCTATGATAGCATCAGCCAGCACAATCCGAGACGTCCCTGCCGAGCAGTCTCCAGTGTAACGTGACAGATGACAAATAACGGTTAGGATTTGATAGGATGATTATCTTTTCAAATTCGACCACTAAGATTAAGTCTCATTTTCCCAAATTATTGATCAAACAGCTCAAAGCAACTGTCAACAGGATTTTTTTAATCCTTAATTCTTCCTTCACCTTACTGTATCCTTCATTCTCGTCTTCATCCCAAGGTTATGATACCACGGTAGAATATCAAGATTGTCATCCTGACACCCATAGTTTAATCTCCAACTATAATATATTTGTAAGAATTTTTCCTCCAAATGGGACGTCCAACCAAAGGATGTTGGGCTTCTGGGCTACCCGCTACACACGCTTCCCGATTTACTCTAGTGGCTAGGGAAAATTTTTGTGGGGTCGAGTCAGTCACCCCAAGCCTAGTCAATAAGACTAACTGAATTTATTATTTATCCTGGTGGTTGGTAGGATATTTAGATTGTTACCAGACATTCGTTGTTCAACTCTCAACTATGGCGTATTTGTAGAAATTTTTCTTCCAAATAGAGTATGTAATCAAAATATATTGAGTTTCTGAATTGTCTGCTATACATGTTTCCTGATTTATTCTAATGATCGATAAAAAAATTTTATGGAATCAAGCCGAACACACTAGGATTGATCACTTCAGAACTTCTCAATAAAACTTACTGAATTTGTCATTTAGTATCTTTCGTTAATCTTGTGTAATGGTTTGATGGTAACTTGGTAACCTTCTCTATCACATTAGATTTAGAAATTCCTAAAAAATAACGACAATAGTTACTACCCCAGTCGACGATTGTATAATAGCCAATATTCCATTCCTAAGTCAAATATTGTCGATGTTTACACTTGACAACTATGATCAACCCATAAATTCTTCACGGCAAAACTCGCAATGCTACTTTATACTAAACAATACCACAAGTTGACTTGATGAATGAAAACCATTAAAAACAAAGATGATCACTATAAACAATAACACCAAGTCACATGAATACATCATCATGGATGAGTATGATTAATAAAGTTGCATTTAAAAAATTAGAAGCCAGCCCAAAACATACCTCAATCTAAAGGAAATTAAGGGCATGCAACTCACTCAAGTTAGGGCCTTAAAAACCCTATTAATTATGGGTTAATTAAATTATTTTTTATAAACATCAAAGTGTTTACTTTTATAATTGTTTGACAAATGACACTTGTTAATAGTTGCTTTTAAATTAGGAGTTTCTTAGTACTATTCAGCCAAATCTAATCAATGATTTTATATATATTTTTTTTCAAAGTTTATTTTAGGATGACATCTACACATTAATAAATTAGAATTAGATGGGAAACCACTCTAGCGGTGGGACGGTATATGCAACGAGGTTTGATTCTCATGTATAACATATTAAAATATCCACGGTGTTCAAATTATTTGTAATGTTGACCTATGAAAAGATCAATCTATGATTTTTGGATTTATATCGATATTCATCTCAAAATTAATCGGATTGTAATAACTGGACACGTGATAAAAATAAATTCAAATTCAATCTCCTCTCATCACATACCCACCACTTGATGAAATATTTGTATCTCGTATTCAAACAACATGAATATAAATTAAAAAAAAAACAATGAATTCCCTCTCACTATCGATTAAGAAAAGTCAAATAAAAACTCTGTTTCAATGAGTTGACCATTCAGCCCAATTAATTTAATTACTTTTATAAACATCAATGTGTTTACTTTATACTTGTCTGACAAATAACTATTTGTTAATAGGATAGTTGCTTATAAATTTGAAGTATCTTAGATACTATTCAGCCAAATCTAACTAATTGTTTTACACGTTTCTATGTTTTTTTTAATTCTATCCAAAAGATGATCTATTTGGTCTTTAATAATTTTCTATTGGTCATTAAAATAAATTAAAAAATATAAATAAGTCCTGACCAATGATTTAGCATCATAAAATTTTTAAACTCCTCTGCTTATATTTTATTCTGGATGAGATTTAAAACCTCATTATCTAGAGAATTCATCTCAATTCTTACCGAGGACTTGGTTGTACCAGTTTGTTAAGCATCTAAAAGACCAACCTTGAGAATATTTCGACAACTGCACATTTATAAATTAGGAATAGATTGGAAACGACTCTAGTGTCATTTATTAATTCAAATTCATTCTCTTTGTCACAAACCCACTTGATGAAATCTTTGAATCTCGCATTCGAATAACGTAAATATAAGGCAAAAACAATGAATTTACTCTCTCATTATGGATTAAGAAAAGGAAACATCACCCTTGGTGCTCTTTGAACACTAAAAAACTTTTTTCAACGAGTAGTTTGATCTCCTCATCCTCCAACAGATGAGAAATTCAAAGCTTAGTCGTCAAAATGCAAAATCAAGTTTAAAATTATTTAAAAAGAATCTAATATGACGTTTATTTTGACCGTGAGCCATCAATGAATCTATTGAAATATGTTGTCACACACAACGGTTTATATTAGGAACAAAAGAATACATATATCCCTATAGGATTGAACTCGACGCTAGAGGAGATGAATAAAGTTATAAATTTTAAAAAGAAAAAAGTAAATAAAAACAATTGAATCAACAGAGTCGCATAGCAGAAATAAATATTACTTAAACTGATTCAATCAAGTACGATAAAATAATATAAGCATGAGAGTTTAGCTAATAGTTAAGCAAGCAAGGAATTGATCAGTCAAACCAGAAGTATATACACACATAGTAATTATAAATGTTGGTGCATTCGTCCTTAGATCAAGGTTGACTAGTTTAATTAAGTTCATGTTGGCTCGAACTTAAGTTTCGATGTTTGACAATATGTGAGAGAAAAATCAAGTAAGTCAAGGGATGACTGGATACTTGTCTAGGAAAATCCTAACTGAAGGTTTGGCAACGGAAAGGCCTAACTGGATGTTAGGCGATAGTAAAGTCATAGTTGGGATCTAGACAGTGAAAGTCCTAGCAGGTTAGACAGTAAAGATCTAGTTGAAAACCAAACAATGAAAGTCTTAGCAGAGATAAGCAAAGGAAAGTCCAAGTGGATCAAGGAGGATTGCATGTTGGTAAAGGAAAGTCATAACTAAGGCTAGATAGAGTGGAAGTACCGAGTGACTAGTCCTAACTGGGGTTAGGCAAAGAAAAGTCTAAGTAGATCAAGGAGAATCACATGTTGGTAAAAGAAATCCCTAACTGTGGTGGCAAGGGAAAGCCCTAACTGAGCTTAGGTAGAGTGAAAGTTTACCAAGTGACTAGTCATAATTGAAGGTTAGACAAGAGAAAAATCTAAGTGGGTTAAGAAGGACCACACTTAGTGATGGGAAGTCTAAAAAAAAGTTGGCAAAAAAAAAGTCCAGGCAGGTTAAAAATTGATCGGACACTTGGTGATTGGAAGTCCAACAAGAGTTGGCAAGGGAAAGTCCAAGTGGGTTATGGAGGACTTGACACTTGATGAAAAAGTCATGACAGGTCAAGGTTGACCGGATACTAGGCAATAGAAAATTCTAATAGGTCACAATTGATAGGATGTTGGGAAAGGGAATCATAGACTCGAATCAAGTGAGTTAGGGTTGACCAATTGATTAGGGTAATCGATTAGGTGATTTTCGCGAAGAATAGTAAGGCATGTAATCAATTGGCTAATCGGTTCAGCCTTATGTGGATCAATTAGAAAATTGATTTAGGATGTTTCATGAGAGAGAAGAAGAGCTCGAATCGATTGAGGAAATCGATTCGGCCTTCTCTAATTGATTACTTTTTTGAGAGAAAATAGAGAGTTCGAGAATAGATTGAGCAATTAATTAGGTTGTTTTCTCTCATGAACATTAAGCTTCTGAATCGATTGGAGCAATCGATTAGAAGTTTCTGAATAGATTGGTATGACCCATCAATTGATTAGATGTTCAAAAAAGAGTCATTCTGCAGGTTTGAATGGGCAGATCCTATGTGGCAATCGATTAGGGATGAACCTAATCGATTGGGAGGCATAAAAAAATCCTAGAAAAGGGTTTTCATGGACATTTCAATTCTTGAGTTTTGGGTGACAAATGTTGTTGCATTTTCCAAGCATCAAGAGGCTAACCAAAGCAAAAAAAAAAAAGAGAAAACAAAATAAGGTTCATGTTGTAAAGTCGTTTGTGATTTCTTTGTAACCTAGTTTATGTTTCTTATTTGTATTTCTCGTGTTTGAGCTTGTATAAGACTTCTTCACCTCCTGAAAGGAGATTTTCATAGTGTATCTGTGAGTGAGGAGTTGACCCTTGGATTAGTCACTGCAAGAATGTAGATACCAAGTAAAATATGTAAGTATCCTAGGTAGGTTTTGATGCGATCAACCTAGTTAAGTTAGACTTTATGTTTTTAATGCCTTATGTCTAAGTGTTCAGGGACTTAGGAACACAAGAAGTTGAGAGGAAGACGCGGCGAGTGAGAAGATGGCATGAGAAGTGAGTCAACGAGCTTGGTGCATCCAAGACATGAGGAGCTGCGAAAGAGTACACTGACAGATGAGAAGGACGCATACGGCGCTTCCGAGGGACAAGAAGAAGAGGAGGAAGATTACTTGAGGAGAAGGTCGGAGTTAGATTTGGGTGAGCTCAACTCTAGACAGCCAGAGAATCACCCAAAGTCAACTTCTGAGTTGATTGGATCCAAGTGCCCAGATCAGGTCCAGGCATCTAGACTATTTCGGTACGTCAACGAGTCGTTGGTCAAAGAGGATCAGCATTGGAGTCCATGTCAGCAGACTTTAGATGCCCTGACTGAGTCTAGGGGCTTGGAAACTAATAATTCATTGATGAAGAGCCGTTGTGAAGTGGATTGAGTCGGCCATATCTAAGTGCCCGAAAAGTACCACATTAATAAACGGCTAGTTGCAATAAGTGAAGTATAAATAGAGATATGGTCTTCAAAGTTTACAATGACACACATTCTATACTCGAATCCGTAATTCTATTTTCATTTTGTTCATGCTTTAACTTTTATAAGAGGCTACTCCGCCTTTATCAAAAGAGATCTTTTAGTAGAGTTTTTTAACTGCCTTATATTAACAACCTCTCCGATTGTAACCAAGTAAATTCTACCTCTTCACTTTATGCATTTATTTTTATTTATTTAACTGTGTTTAAGTACCAAGAGAAAGTTGAATTTTTATTGTAGGTATTCATCAAAGGAGATGACTAGAGCAAGTATTCATCAACCGAACTTCAAGGGAGATTTCACAATATGGAAAAGAAGATGGAGGTATTATTTTTTAAAATTTTACTAACAATAAAATATGGATTTATAGTACCCAGAGATCAACATTGAGAGGAAAAAGAAGAACATCTCTGGAGAAAAAAGAAACATGTCGACTTCGTGACCAACGGAAAAGTAAATTTCCATCTGCTAACCGTATACCACCTCAAGAAGTCAATTGCATCGAAAGTGTAAGTACCCCGTGGTAGTTTTGATGTGATCAACCAAGTAAAGTTAGGTTCTGTTGGTATTTACCCCTTGTGTCTAAGTGTACAGGAACTTAGGACCACAGGAAGTTGAGCGAAAGATAAAGCTAGGCAGAAGGACAGCACAGGAGAGAGCCGATGAGATCGGTGTATTCGAAGGATGAGGTGCTGTGGAAGAGTACACTAGTGGATGAGAAGGAGGCACGTGGCTTTTCAGAGGGACGAGAAGCCGGAGAGGAAGATTGCTCGAATGCCTGAAAATGAGTTCGGATGAACCCTATTCAAAATGGCCAAAATTACTCAAGCGAGCGGAGCCAGAGCGGAAGACTTGGACCAATGAGAGTGAAACCAGATCAGAAGATTGGGACAGAAAGTCAATAGAATGTTGACTTTCTAAATCCGGGTGCCTGGACCTGGTCCGGACGCTAAGAACCCCTCCGGGCTCCAGGACTCCGGGCACCCGAAGTAGGTTTTTATCCGGAATGCAACGTGGCACATTTCGTTCCAACGAGGATAAAAGTTTACCCTCCCCCCCCCCAAGTGCTAGAGTCATTCCAGATGCCTCGACCAGGGCTATAAATACAGTCCTTGTCCCAAAAGCTTAGAAAGAATTCTTGTAATCATTTCTCTTTTGATTTAGCTTTCTGATCTAGTGCTTTAATTAATGTAAAGAGGCTTCTCCGCCTAAAGACGAGTTTAGTGAGCTTTCAACTTCCTTGGATTAACAACCTCCCTGGTTGTAACTAAGTAAATCCTGTTGTGCCTCTTCCTTTTTAGTTTCTTATTTCTTTTATGCAAGTGTTGATTATTCTTAAACTATAAAGTCGAGAAAGGTATTTTTATGTTTTTGTTATGCAGGCTATTTACCCCCTCTAATCGGTCGTAAAGGGACCAACAAGTGGTATCAGAGCCCAATAGCTTCAGGAGGACTAACCACCGAATGAAGCACATGAGATGGTCAGACTGAGCATCTATCCACCAAAGTTCGAGGGGGAATTTCGCGAGATGGAAGAAAAGGATGGAAGTACTCTTTAAAATAAATTTTAATTTACTTTTAATAATAAAATTTAGTTTTGTAACACCTAAGGGTAAAGAAGAATACCAATGGACCAAGGAGCAGGCCGACTTCGTGATAAATCGCAAAGCAGAGTTCCATCTGCTAAGTGTCTTACTGCCACAAGAAGTCAACTAGATTGAAGCCTATGAGTCAGCAAAGGAGCTATGGGAGAAATTTCTGGAATTACACGAAGGGACCTCGGAGGCGAAACTCGCGAGATGGGATCTGGTCAGGAACCATATTAGTAACATCAAATTAAAAGAAGGAAAAACTATTGGACATCTACAATCAAGAATAAAGGAACTTATCACTGGACTCACGAATCTCAGAGAAAAGGTAAGCAACCGAGATTCGCTAAGGTACGCATTTAATGTATTTCCCAGGACTATTGTGTTGGTCCCTTCGGAGGCCGGCAAGAGGGGAGGGGTGAATTGCCATGAAAAAATAAAATACAAACTTTCTCGGATATTTAACTAATTTAAAAGAACTTGTAATAAAAGGAAACAGAGGCTAATTAAAAGCAACTAAAACAGACACAGAGGTTTACTTGGTTTGCAATCAGAGGATTGTTAATCCAAGGAAATGATGGTGCACTATTGATGATCTCCTCTGGGCAGAGTAGTCTCTTACAACGTTGATAGCATAGAAGAACACTAAAGCACAGAGAGAATTGATTACAAGTTGAATTATTTAACTGTGCGGATCAGTACTGTATTTATAGTACTGGTCCGGGTGCCTGGATGGGGTTCCGGGCACCCTGGGGGGATAAAATTTTATCCCCTGGTCAAAATCTACTTCCGGGCGCCCGGACGGTCCGAGCGCCCGGAATGGATCCGAGCGCCCGGACCACTTAAGTCAACCCAGTTGACTTTTTGTGGTCCGATTCCACTGCTCCAGTTCAGCTCGTCTAGGTCCGGGTCTTCTGTTCCGGCTCCGCTAGCTTTGGGTGATCTCGGCCATCCGGAATAAGGCTCACCCGAACCCAAGTTCCGGCCTTCTCCTCGAGCAGCCTTCCTTCCCGGTTTATCGTCCCTCGAACGTCGCGTACATTCTTCTCGTCCACCGGTGTACTCTTCCGCGGTCACCTCGTCCCTCAGACGCACCGAGCCCATCGGCTCTCTCCCCGTGACGTCCTTCTCGTTAGCCACATCTTCCGCTCGACTTCCTGTGTTTCTAAGCTCCTGCACACTTAGACACAAGGGTTAGACAAAACATGACCTAATTTAACTTGTTTGATCACATCAAAACATCTTGGGATTCCAACAATCTCTCCCTTTTTAATGTGAGCAACCCAAGTTAAGCTAGGGTAAACAAATACAATAAAAACAATTAAGTTTGCAAATCAGTCCATATATTTTTCCATCTTCAAAAATATGTACCTCCCCCTAGACTTAACATACTTCTCCCCCTTCGATCAC
>JBBMJZ010000002.1:12459627-12495155 GCA_037833815.1 Zingiber zerumbet
ATTTCCGTGATGTGAGGATACACAAGACAAGCAGCAACCATTCCTTGAAACTGCTCCTATACAGCCAAAGCATGATATAATAAGCATGATAGCTCCGACACCTATAAACAAATAAATAAACCTGCAATACATGCTATTTTGTCAATGATAAGCAGAAAAAACAGGTACACAAAATAAAAATGAATTATCTAAGATACAATATGTTAACTTAGGTAACCGTAACACATATGAAACCACAACAAGGAACAACAGAAGAAAGCCAAATCCTCGCTCTTCTAGAAAGACAGTACATGAATCAAAGTCCAGAAACAAGATAAATCCAACATCACAGACAACAAATACAATAATTATGGTTCTAGATGAATGGCACTATGAGGCACAACTGGAGAATACCCGATATATCCTGTGGAGATTAAAGATATATGATGATCCATGAGTAGGAATATGACTGTAGGATATGAAACAATAAGCATTTATCATCTGGCTTTCCGTGCTTATACAAATGATTAAAACAAAGGCTAGTATTACAGCACAGAAAACTACCCTGCCAGATAATTAATCTTTCAATGTTTACTGTACAGAACAATGTTATTAAAAACCCTGTTAATGCACTAGCTTAAGAGTGTAAAAGGAACTCCAGATAGAAAAGCTTTAAGTTGAATACAGGTTTCATCTTATGCAAGTACAGGTGGTTTGATGATAAAATGGTCCAATAGTTTGGTCAAAAACTGCTCAAACTTAATTGCAAACCTTTGTGAACACTCAAATCAAGGTAGATCTTCTTGTTTTATATACTCACAAATGTCTTGTGTTTTCCCCTTCAGAACTAAACTGCTTATGTATTTTAGCCAGACCAGTTGAACTACTCAAGAACCGTTGGTAGGATTGGTTATTGACTGAGCACATTTGGGTATTTATCATATTTAATGTAGAAAAAAGTTCTAGGAGGCTGACAAGGAAGTATGTTGAAGCTATCCAAGAACCATCAGTGGTCTTTGTTTGCTTACTGATCCAATTTGAGCTTGAACACATTAGTTTATTTATTAAAATATATTTGTTTATTAAACTTAATTCAGAGAAGACTTCCACAGGGCTGATAAGGACTTCTGTTGGAGCATTTTGCCTGACACATTAGGAAATGCAAGATAAAACCTTTTTCAATTATGGTGAATCAAGTACTACACACATGAGACTGAAGGCTTTAGGTTATACTTGGTTTAGTTGTACTTTGGATTGATACCAATCAAGGTTCTTCTAACTCCTTACATTAGGGTATGGCTTCTGATGTACATCATCCATCCTTTTGATAATAAGATAATACCTTTTACCATATAGCTTTCATGGTAGCAAAGGGTTTCCACATAGCTCTTGGTAGATTTGTTCTGTTATTTTCTATCATACAATATTTGACAATACTAATATGTCTATTGGTGCCATTAGGTGAAACATACTGACTATTCTCGATTGGACATACATTGTAAATGTCAATGAACAAAGACAAGTTCACATCTAAAGTCATCCTTCGCAACATTGTTTCTCTCCAACTTGGAATACTAACATTAAAAAGATAGCAATTATATGCACATAGTGATTAAGATGTTACCAGTACTGGTGTCTGCTTGTGTTTACAGCCAACAAAGAACACAATACATACTTCTGGCACTATATTGTAGATTGCTGGATGATCAACATAAGTATGCTGGCAACATGCAGCATTATACAAAACTCTCTTTTTGATTAAGTTCAGCATGCAGAATTATTACATTTGGACAGGTAGAGAGCTGGCATTAAGATTTCAAAATAAAGAAAATGAAAAAAAAAAGAGTTCAAATGTAAAATCAGTTACATAAACTTCAAAGAGATATGCTGAAAAGGAGGGGGAAAAAAATTTCAACGCCCTAAAAGTATCTTGATCGCCTTCAATTTTAGCAGATCTGAGCAAAAAGTGCACAAACTGCCAACTATTTGCCTCAGGGAATACAGAACACAAGTATCAATAAAAGAATAATTCATCAGGTTGAAGAATTGCCAGTAAAATTTCTTTAGAAATCAATATCAATAATATAAACCATCTCAAAAATTAACATAATAACTTGATTCCTTTTCCCATCATAGTCAGGATGTTCTCAGAAATAGAAAATCGAAAAACTCATAAGATAAATCAACACAAAACTTGAATCAAAGTTGAAAAGCGAATCAGATGCAGAACATACCAAGCTTTCGGTAAATTGTCAAGAAAACTGGACGAAGAGAACAAGGCGACAAGCATGGGTCGCCCAAGCTTCAAAACTTCCAGATCGTTGCTCGTCGGAGGAGCTGGATCATCGCTGCTGCCACCAGAAGCGATTTTATTCCACTGCACCAGCAAGTAAACCCCATATCCCACCATCGCCAAGCCGGTGACCGTCAAAACAAAATTGAAAAGTTTCAACAAACATTCCCAGAACCCCTTGCACGCCATGCTTGATCCCTAATCCTGCTCTTCCACCAATCGCCGGCTCCCTTACTGGAGACGCCTCTCCGGCTATCTCGTCAATCGAAAGCCCCGATCCCAAGGAAAAGGCCCCAAACAAACCAATCTTCAAACTATAAGAAAAAAAAACTGAAAATTTTCAGGATTATGAACAAAACATCTCGAAATGAACATGAAATTTCACCGACTCAATTGCGCAAAGAATCATGGCTGCGAGAAGAGAAAATAGAGAGAAGATTTGCCTGAAGAAAACTTCGTGCCCTCGGCGATCGCGAACGCTCGAGGTAGAGTTGTCGTGTTGTTTCACAAAAGCGGTATTCGTTCTGTCGCCCAAAATTTACTTTTATTTAGTTATTTATTTTCGCACGGTGGATAGCTAAATATTGTCCAACCACGTGGCGAGCGAGGGATGGGGGCGAGTATTCGATGGACGGCCGAAAAGTTCGAGCGAGACGATGAGCATACGTGACTGGGCGCCACGTCACATCTTCACGATAAAAAGGAGCAACATTTTCAAATCTAGACCTCTTTTTGAATTTTAGATAAAAATTAAAAGATACTGTTTATTTTTATTATCATCAAAAGATACTTTATATTAAAAAAATAAATGAGTGCCCTTCATAAATTTTCTTTTAATTTTTTTTAATATGGTTGTAAAATAGAGTAATTTTCTGGATATTTAATTTATGTGTAATTAATTTTTGAAGATAATCAATATGTTCTTATAGTATTTCTCATAGGTCTCATCATTTTAGACATCTAAAAAAAGTGGAAAAGCGCTCTACCTAGAGCCGTCAATTTAGGTTGAGCTGGCAATTTAAGTTGCGCCCGTCAAATTAGTTCACCCTGCTAAATAATTTAAGTAGGTTAGATTTGAATTTTATCAACCTAAGTCTGCCACGGGCCCACCCGCCTAGGTCTGCGACCCACGCGGGTCGGTCCGCAAAGGGCTTGGGTTGGCACGCGGGTTGAGAAACACATGTAAACTAAGTTTTTTTTGCTAATTTATTATCTTTTTTTGTTATAATTTTGAAATAAAAATAGTACTTTTCATCTCACGTAACTCGTTTGTTTGTGTTCATTTATATTTAAAATATATGTTTATGGATATATTTGGTTAATGAAACATTCCCGAAGTAAAACGTTGAAAATATAAAATTCTTTTTAAAATAATTTGATGGGCCCGCGGGTTGACCCGCCAAACCCGCAACCCCCCTGAATTGGATTGTAAATTTTCCAATCCGCCAAGTTGACAGGTCGGCCTACCGTCCCCGCTAAATGATTGGTCCGCCACGGACCAACCCACCCCGCCACGATTGGCCTGTTTGCCAATTCTAGCTCTACCGCTGCCGCTGCATCATTTTCTTGTGCTAATGTAGAGTAATTTTTATTACAATGTACCGTAGTTTTGATTATATTTAAAATTTTAATTAAGTTAAAATTGTTTTAATTAAATTGAAGTAATTTTAAATAAATTGAAGAAGTTAGTTAAAATAATTTTAATCAAATTACAATAATTTTAATTTCGATTAAAACTACTTTAACTTTAATTAATTTTAAAGTAATTTACACTAATATTAAACGAGATTTTACTAAAACTTTCAAATCTTTTATCTTTTCTTTGTAAAATCATTAGATTTATAAGTTTCTTTACTCCTCTCCAAAAGAGGCATACCTTTTGTTTTTTTTTTTACTTTCCATAAAAATAGAATACAGAGAATAATTTCCTAGTATACATACGTCTTTTTATGGGAAAAAAACTCTTGTTTCAAGTTTAAACCTTTCGATTTTTTATATTGGTACTTAGGATATGTTTAGAAGGTTGATATAGCCTATTAATTGATTAGCACTAACCCTAAATTTTTCCCCTATAAATAAATCACTATAGAAATTAGACTCCTAATGGAATAAAATTTGAGCATCTTCATTTCTATGGAAAATGATGGATATAAAAATTCAATATTATACTACTATAGCAAAGTGAAATATATTTCAAAAAAATATATATCAAAAAATTTCTTTTTATATTTTTTTTAATATAGGATTTTTTTATGATAATGAAAAAAGTGCCCTTTTGATTATTGCCTTGGATTTTATTTTATTTTATTGAAATGGATGCAAATTTTGAGGCGTTTTTAAATTAGGGCGTCTTCTTTGGAAAATAAATGAATACAATTGAGTATAGTTTTTCAAAATTTTGCCAAATAATGACAAGAAGATTATGTTAAGTTGCACAAGGACAAGGCATATTAGCCATCAGCTATATTTTGATTCCTCCACCATCAAATTCACAAAGAAAATATATATTTATCTCGACAAAAATAAAATGTCATATCAAAAAGGGGACGGGACAGGCTAACCAACTAGGGCACTCCCAAATTATTAAGGCAATTAAATTACCTTTTAAAAAAACTAATTTTGAAGAAAACTACTAAAAATTTCGAAATCAGAGCTACTCCTCTCCTAGCTCTAGAGGCACAATCTTTAACCCTATAAATGTGGAACCGCCACATCAGCGGCCCCCTTAGAATCGGTCCCACGGATATGGAGGGACATAAATGCAGGTACACAGGTGGAAAGTGCATGGCGGAAACGTTAATCTTTAACCCTATAGCTTCTACCAAATGTTTACCATCTCTACTACAAGCAATTATATTTAGTGTGATCCGGTGATAAGAAGAGTCCTCTTCATGGATTGGTCGATGATACGGTAGAGGTCAAAGTCAAGACGGTCAACGATCCGAGCCCCTATATTATCGGTCAGTCGTGCAACCCACTTACCAGACCAAAATAGAAAATCACCAATCTGATATCATCACAGCTCGGTCACGTATCGAGCTTCCGACGCTCAAAAAACCAAGTATCGGCAAAGCATACGCCAAGCGGTCATCCCGCTCAGACTTACAACAGGTCGCGGGACCAGCAAAGAGGAGACAACCGAGTAGAAGATATTCAAACATGGGTTCCCACTCAGCATAACAGCAAAGTCGGGGCAGTGGAAGGTGGCCAAGCGGTCATCCCGCTCGCCCCAAAGACAAAACGGCAACTGCATGGACAAAGGCTGGCCGAGCAACCCTTCTGCTCGGCCTAGTAGCAGACAAAAGAAGGATCGGCCAATATCCTCTTGGGGACACGTGCCACCAACAAACGGCATGGTCAGATAGAGAATCGTACGACGGAAGCTTCCACTGTCTTGTCAGAGAAATGCTAGAGTCGTTAAGGTATGATGTCAGGGACATTTTCCTGACATGTCTTTTCAGGGAAAGCTTGAGCGTGCACACCTCGAGGCGCATGCACGTGTGCTCCTAGAGCCCTATATAAAGGGTCTCAACCTTCGACTGAGGTATTAGATTTCTACTCTAGCCACTGTAACTCTGTTGCTTTCACTTCGCTATTTTGTTTCCTTACTTCCACATCGGCGGCGACTGACTTGAACATCGGAGGGCCAACGCCGGGGAACCCCTCCCTGGCTCGGCACTAACATTTTGTAAGATCGTGTCATCCGGAGTCTACGCACGGTCAACGGGATCGCCACATTCCAGCATCTACCATCTTGACTTTCAGACATGATCATAGTACATCCATATCAATTTTTCTATATAGTATTTTTAAAATTTAAGATAAATCGTCTATTTTTTAAATTTAAATAATCATTTTTATTACGCACTATATCAACTCCCCTACATTTTTTATTATTTTCTTCTCTCTTCACTTTTTTTATTATATTTTCTCTCCCTATGTAATATCTACTATTACCCAATTTTAAAGGTGTCAACAATAAACCCGACCCGACGACTCAACTCGAATCGACCCGAAAAAAATCAAATTCAGGTTGGATATTTTTAGGTTCGGGTCAGGTTCAGGTTGGAGCATTTTAGGATTAAAAATTTTTGGGTGAAGTCAGATTAGGTTCAGGTTGACCCAAATATAGGGTTTAGTGAATTTTTTAGGGATTAAATCAAATTTTATTTTAAAAATTAAGATATTTTTATGTATATTAATAATGAATGTTAGTAGGATAACGATGAAGTATTGAAAAAAAAGCAAAGAATTATAGGAAAAATAATTTTAAAAAATGGGTTTGAATTGTGTTTATGGCTATCAAAGTCAAGTTCAAGTTAGTCGAATTCAGATTCAGGTTTAGGGGTTTCAAGTTCGGATCAAATTTGAGTTGGATTTTTTTTTTAAAAAAAAAAATCAATCCGATCCGAACCTAACCCACCCGAATTAACACCCTTACCCAATATATTCCATTTATTTTTTTTCTTTCCTAAATTAAATAATATTTCAATATTTAGGAAATAGATTTTATTTTCTAAACTTAGAAAAATACGGTTCATAAAATCTTAAATTTAGGAAAGAATTGGGTAGTTAATGTAAAATTTTTTTACATAAAATAATTTAAAATAAATTATATGTTTAAGGAAGATATGTGGAGGCTCTTATATAAAAAAATTTAAAAAAATGATATATCCAATTATCCTCATTGACTAACCCTGGGATGACCAGCCCGACCCCATAAAATTTTTTCATCAGCCACTAAGATAAATCAAGAAGCACGCACGACGAGTAGCTAAGAAGCTAACCATCTTTTGATTGTAGAAAAAAAATTCTATAAATCCATCATAGCCGGGGATCAAATGGCGAGTACCTAGATGCCAACCTAAATATTCTACTAGAGCACCATAACCTTGGGACCATGGTGCAGATGCAAAAGGGTATACAAGGACCTATATTTGAAGGAGTGCAAATGCACGATCTTTTCATCTCTCAAGATCTACAAAAAGTTGTTGAACATGATTCCATTCACAAACAAAAGGGTATTCTCAACAATCTAAAGTATACCTCGTTGAAACTTTTGCTCCAGATGGTTGAACAGATCCACCAAGAACCATAGATTATTGGCTCCAAATAGTCAAGTAGCTCTAAAGAAGCTGCCTATCTTCAAATCATGAAATAGTTACTAAATTTAGAACCAAATGTTAGCAGGAAATAACACAAAATAACCCACACAACTGATTCAAAAGTCCGGCAATGGGTTGCATCACATCTCTTGATAAACTGTAAACTATAATGATTTATGCAACAAGGACATGAACAATGAACTCTATCCATTGCATCTATAAGCCAAGTTAAAAATGATGCGACTGTTTTCTAGTTTAAACTACTTTTGAACTAAAGTCAAGCACAACTTGCAGCAATTGCAAAATATACAAGCCCTACAACCTGGTCTGGTATGAACATGTTGATTGTCAAATTATTACACACGAAAAGGATACTAGTTTTTGCACATCTTCCTACAGGAATTTCCTATTTAAGTAGGCTGAAAAGTATTGTCGGTCGATAGGAGCCAACAATTCCAGGATCAACCCAAATGAATCTCAACAACTACATCCTCCAGACTGTGACTGTGACTGGGATGAATTTGTATTTACAGACTTCAGGTTTACATCAACCATGTCATCCTGTTTCGTTGAAGAAAGAGTTTCCATCCCAGGTAGGGCAGCAGCAATTTTCCGAAACAGAGCCTAGAGTTTGCAAGCAAGATATTAGAATTCACATCCAAATAAAGCAGAGGAAGAAAACATAATAAAGTACCTTGATATTGAAACCAGCTTTTGCACTTGTTTCAATAAACATGACACCAAGTTCCTGTGCATTGCCTTCTCCTTCCTCTATCGACACTTGCCTGTTCAACAGAAAATGTAACACGGCTATAAAAATCAATAACTTTGGGATATATACAATTAAGATTTTGTTAGAAAAACTGAAACTACAGACTAGAAAAGACTCGGAATGGAAGGTAACTTGCAATTACAAAATAAATTATATACCCAATATTTATCAACTTAAATAAAAGTTAGTAATGTTCAGCATTTTTCTGTCATTGATGATAAATAACCATTAGGCAACACTTTCACTGTAGATTTTACATAATCATACCTCATCAAATTGACATCAATCTGGTAACATCTTCACTTAACATTGGAAAACTGATCTATGCATGTACTACTAATACACTAAGAATTCTAATCTTTACAAAATTATGTTTGTATAACTTGTTCAGCAATGACAAGGTAAAATATAAAGCCAGCTCAATACTGTCAAACAAATGCCAGGAAAATTTATTATCTGTCTGAATCAAATAGTGAATTGGCTCTCAATCTATTTATGTTTATTTTAGATATTTGCATTTCAAATTGAAGGGGGATCACTCCAACCAGAATCAACACTATAAATAAATTCTTAAGGGATGACTTTTGGCATTCAGCTTCTATGTATTTACACACTACTTTAGGTTGTCATGAAATACTTAACTATAATCCAATATGTTTTACTAGAAGGCAAACACTATTTTTCATGCTTACTGATTTTCACGCTGGATTTCCCTAGTAAATTTACCCAAGAAAATTCTTCCATAATAGAGAGATTTTTTTTATTAGCTGCCTCAACAATGGTGAGAGAAGGGTTTCACTAAGTCATGTAATAATGCAACACAAGGCAAATCACCTCTTGTCAACAAGGTCAGTTTTGTTTCCAACAAGGACAATAATAACATCACTTCCCCTCTCCGTGCGAACCTCTTCAATCCATTTTGAAGTATTTAAGAAGGATTGTCGGCCTACAACACAGATAAAAAACAGTACATTAAATCACTGAGAAGTTAGAACCAACGACTTCAAAAGCTGAAAGGAGAAATAGATCAAAAGCTTGAATCTTGAGAAATTAACAAAACAGGGAGAGAATTAATTAAGCCCTTCAGAACAATATGAAAGCATAATCCAGTTTGACTGGCAAATTTTGACAGCAAGTCAATAGAGCATCATACTTGCTACATCATATACAATGACAGCGACTGAAGAGTCTCGAATATAACTAGGGATCAAGCTCCTAAATCTCTCCTGCCCAGCAGTGTCCCTGTGAATGATAAAATAACAAAAATGAAAATTAAGTATTCCCTAGAGAGTCTTAGTAAATGCACAGCGGAATCCAAAAAATTAATCATAATGAAATTTATTCTGGGAAGTATCTCAAAACACCTTATAGAAAAGCCAAACATCGTTATGAATTTGATTACCTCTTACAATCTTCTTTTTGACATTTTATTTTCCTATTGGTTATCATTTAATTTAATACTTATAAAAATAAATAAAGGTTTGAAAATAATTCCATACCTCAAATCTAGGTCGGAATGCAAAGTTTAAATTACACATTAAGAAAGACAAAGCAGAAGTAACAGATTTTACAATCCATACAAGAAATTTTAAAGCTGTTGGTGATGGAGCAGAGAAAGAGGTAAACGAAGAGAGAGGAGAGGAAGACGGGAAAAAGAGAAGTTTGAGAAGGGGGAGTCAGCAACATTGGTAAGCGTGGAGTGGATATATTCAAGGCTTGAGTGAATGGGTTAGGTCGGTTGGATGTTTGATTAGGTTTTTTTAGGTAGATAGGTAATTGATTTTGGTTAGCTAAGAGGGCAGTTAGGTATCCGTAAATATAATAGATGTTGAATTATACTTAAATTCTAATAACCAAGGATGATGAGAAAGAAAAAAAAATCACTAGATTTACTAAAATGTTGCGATTGTATATGATAGAAATGGTCTAATAGTGGTAACTCTAAAAATCACTACTTTCATCTTGGCAATCAACTCAACCTATAATATCTATAGTAGAGCATGACAATCAATGTCCTTTTAAGGGCCTAGAGTGTGAAATAATGGGCCAAATTATCATTTGTGCCCAGATTATAACAGTATTGATATGCCGGATTGAGATAATAACCTACAATAATTAAACATATATAATTATTAATAACAATATTAAAAAATATATATTATTAAAAATTACGTACATGCCAAATGAATATATTTTCCCATTTAGTTGTCCCATCTTGTAGTGATTATATCAATGTAATCTTAATACTTGGTTGGTGATTGTAGATGTCTCTTAATTTCCTCTTTTGCTTCATGAATTGGGCAGTAAACGTCCATTTGTGGCTTCTTATCTATATCAACTTTACGTAGAACAACGTACAAGGGTTGTACTCTATAAGAATATTTGCGATATAGTCCCAAAATCTAACAGATATAATAATTTTTTGCACCTTCCTATTTTCAGTCGTGTTAGAATATCTAGAGGCTTCCCAATCCTCAGAAGAGAACATGGGCCTTCAATCCATCTTTTTTCTAATTCAACGATTTTAACAGGAGAAAATCAGTGGCAAACCTAGTAGCTCCTTGTCACAGAATCTCCCCATCAATAAATTTCCTCATTAATCCATGAACCCAATGATGATTGTATTGGAATTTTATTAAAGATTGACCTTTTTCATTTCATTCTTCACTATATTGAGTTTACTGATATCTATCATCATCAAATTGATACAGTGTGTTGCGCATGGTGTCTAAAATAATATTTAATATTTTTCCTTCAATAACTCTCCAACCCTCTTAAAGTTGACACCATTATCTGTAATCACCTACACTATTCATCGAACGATATATGTAGGGTGTATCATGATAATCTGTAGTTGCATTAATAGATTTATGAAATATCACATTTCTATTACAGCATAGTAGAAAGTCATTCATGTAGATTCTGTCCAGCCATCACACATCAATGTAACCCCAGGAAAGCTCCATTGCTTCTTGTATGATAGGATCCAAGTCTTGATCTCCTCCACTTATTCATCTAAATATGGACCGACAATTTCATATGCAGTCGGAGGTTGAATATCAGGACCAGATTTTTAGATGTTGCACACCATGCTACGGTAGTATGTGTTGTTTGTTGCATTAGGAGAAATATGATTAAAATGAAATAATTTAACAATACTTTGACCAATTGATTTTATCTCTTCTTCGTATATCTCTTCTTTGTATGTGCATCATTAATCCTAGTCTATTTGCTAGCTTGGTCTAGGAATGCCAATGTATCAATATCAGCAATATCAATTACACATCTTCATCCCATAAAAGAAAAAAAATGACCAATACCACCTTGTGTTGAAATAATATCAACACTTGCACTCCTTCCCAATGTTGTTACATAATTGAGTCACTTCTATGTAGTATATTTTGCTCATATTCATATTGAGTTCGAAAGGAAATGAGAGGTGCTAAAAAATTTGTCATTTGGAACTTCACCATGACCTTCAAATTCATCATAAATTGGTTCTTTAGAACTTTGGCTATCAATAAGTTCACGTTGTTGTTGTTTATACTTTAATGTTTTTTTTGCCATGTTCCTCTTTCATTGCATGATGAACTTCTTCAAAAACTTTTAGACAATTAGAAACATCTGAATATCCACTAGCAAGATGTTATTTTAGATGTGTAACCCCTTAATCCCGTCCAATTATATCGCCATGCAAACATTGCCTTTGTAATCGATTCTCTAATCAATGTGCATATATCTAAGCTAAATCATAAGATTGCTGTTTTTGGTGCTATTATCTATACATTATAAAAATTTAAGAATAATACACATTTCTAGTAATGGTTATCATTTTATAATGTCAAAAATATCTTTATCATTGTAAACTTACAAATTAAGTAAATAAAGAGCAACTTTCTAAAAGTCATCTTCTATAACACATTTTTATAAAGTAAACTTGAAACAATCTCTTAAGAATATTAATTCAACTTTCTCAATTTAGAATAATCAGAAGTGCACAAGATTATAATTGTTTTATTAGAAATTATAAACTTGACAACATACCTTCATCAAAACATCTGAAATAAAGGATAGCTAATATTTCCTAGGTAGATCAGGCAGAGAGATTCTAAGACAAAAATATATGTTTCATATGCTTAGGAAACAATAATTCTAAAAGTAAAAAAACTAAATATGTTAATATCCCTGGATCCAAATTTCATATTTATTTTAAAACAAAAAAATATTATCTATAATAAGTATAGAAATTAACACAAAGATGCTACTTTATATATAATAATTATATAAATTAATTAATTATTCATTTAATTAATTATTAATTTAAATAATATATATTTAAAATAGTAAAAAATATCAAATATCCAATAAAATAAATACAAAATAATAAAAAAATTATCAGATTATAAATCTGATTTATAAGATTTTTTTAAAAAAATAGAATTTTTAAATAAAATTTAAAACAATAAAATAAAGAATTTTTAGAATATCAATTAATAAAATTTATTTAAAAAATTAATTTAAAAATTATTTTTAATATATTTTATTAGGATAATTTAATTAGGATTTATAAAAACCTATTTGAAATACCGTTGGGAATTGAAATGTCGTTTTTATATATTTCAATTCATTGCTCAAACACGTGCGATGTCATTCCTGTTCCTGTTACGATCGAAAATTAAACTGGTAATTTAATTAATTCAAATAATTTTCAACTTAAGTGTGATATTTCGAATAACTTTTCAAAAACCTAATTAAATTATCCAAATAAAATATATAAAAAATATATATTTAAAATTTAAAAAATAATAATAAATATATTAAGTGATATTCTAAAAAATCTCTTTTTCCTATTTAAAATTTTATTTAAAAATTCTAATAAATCATATTTATATTCTAATAATTTTTTATTATTTTGTATTTATTTTACTATTTAATTGATATTTTATTTTTTTTACAATTTTAAATGTATATTATTTAAATAAATAAATAAATAAATAGTTAATTTATATAATTATTATATATAAAGTAACATCTTTATGTTAATTTATATATTTATATAGATAATTTTTTTTTTATTTTAGAATAAATTTGAAATTTGGATCCATGAATATTAACATATTCAGTTTTTTACTTTTCGGATTCTTGCTTCTAAAGCATAGTCTCTCTACTTGATCTGTATACTTGTCCTATATTTAAGTTTTGATAAAGGTATACTGTCAAATTTATAATTCCTAATAAAATACTTATAATATTGTGCACTTCTGATCATTCTACGAAAGTTGAATTAATATTCTTAAGAGATTGTTTTAAGTTACTTTATAAAGTGTGTTATGGAAGATTGCCTTCAGGAAGTTGCCCTTTATATACTTAATTTGTAAGTTTACAATGATAAAGACATTTTTGACGTTATAAAATAATGACCATGACCAATTAATGTGTATTATTCTTAATTTTTTATAATACATAGGTAATGATACCAAAATAACAATCTTATGATTTAGCTTGGAGACACACACGTCGATTAGAAAATCGATTCCATTGGTAATGTTTGTATTGCGATATGATTGGACGCGGCAGTGGGGTCACACACCTAAAATAACATCATGCTAGTAGATATCCGGATGTTTCTAATTGTCCAAAAGTTTCTTAGGAAGTTTGTCATGCAATGAAAGAACTTAAAGGCAAAAAAGCATTAAAATACAAACAACACGACAACGTGAACTTGTTGATAGTTGAAGCTCTACAATACCAATCTATGATGAATTTGAAGGTCGTGATAAAATTCCAAATGGTGAAGATTTTTTTAACAACTTTTAGTGCCTCTCGAACTCAATATAAATATGAGCAAAATATGTGACATAAAAGTGACGGTGCAAGTGAAAGTAGCTCAACTACTGCAGCAACATTGGGAAATGGTGTAAGTATTCGTATTACTTCAACACAAGGTGACATTAGTCTGTTTTTTCTTCTATGGGACAAAGGCGTGCAATTGATATTGCTAAACTTGATCCAGACATTCCCACATCAAGCTAGCAAATAGACTAGGATTGATGATGCATATACAAAAAAAAAAAAAAAATCAATTAGTGAGAGTATTACTAAATTTTTTCATTTTAATCATATTCTCCTTCATGCAGCAAACAACACGCACTACCGTAGAATGATGTCCAACATTTGAAAATCTAATCATAGTATTCAACCTCCGACTGCATATGAAATTGCTGGTCAATATTTAAATGAGCAAGTGGGGGAGATTAAGACTTGGATCCTTTCATGCAAGAAGAGGTTACGTTGATGTATGATGGCTCGATAAGACCTACAAGGATGAGCATTATCAACTTTCTACTATACTGCAATAGAAAGGTGATATTTCATAAATCTATTGATGCAACTACAGACTATCATGATTCACCGTACATATATCGTTTGATGGAGTGTAGTTCAAGAGATAGGTGCAGAACATATAGTGCAGGTGATTATATATAATGGTGCAAACTTTAAGAGGGATGGAGAATTATTAGAGCAAAAGTATCAAGCATTATTTTGGACACCATGTGCAGCACTATATTGATTTGATGATGACATATATTGGTAAGCTCGATATAGTGAAGTAGGTAATGAAAAAAGGTCAATCTTTAACAAAATTCCTCTATAATCATTATTGGGTTGATGGATGAGGAAATTTATTGATGGGGAGATTCTGTGACCATGAGCGACTAGATTTGGAAGTCTTTGATATTCTAACACGGCAGAAGGTAAGGAAGTGCAAAAAATGATTATATCTGTTAGATTTTGGGACTATATCGCAGATATTTTTATAGGAGTAGAACCATTGTACGTTGTTCTACATAAAGTCGATATGGACAACATGACAAGAAGCCACAAATGGGCAACGTTTACCGCCTAATTCATGAAGCAAAAGAGGAAATTAAGAGACTTCTACAATCACTAACCAAGTATCAATATTATATTGATATAATTACCACAAGATGGGACGATCAAATGGGAAAATATATTCATTTGGCCGGTACATATTTTTTAATGATAAATTTTTTTTAATATTGTTATTAATAATTATATATGTTTAATTATTGTTGGTTATTATCTTAATCTGGCATATCAATATTGTTATAATCTTGGTACAAATGATGATTTATTAGTGGCCTTTAGACATGTAATATCAAGACTACATACAAATAGAGAATCAATTGTTAAGACTATTAAAGAAAGTTGATTATTTAGAGAAGCATATGGTTCTTTTAGCAATCCTATTGCAGTGTCATGGTGATATAAAATGGATGCTGGTAAATATAGTAAAAATTATTACTAATTATTGTTAACAAATATAAATACTATTTTAATTTTATTCTTATTTATCTTACAGCTGAGTGGTGGTTACAATATGAAGGATCAATTCTAAATTTGAAAAAGTTTGCAATTATCTCACAAATAACGTCTTCAAGTGGGTGTGAAAGAAATTGGTCAACTTTCTACCTCATTCATACAAAAATACGAAATTGTCTTTCTTATTGTCGCTTGGAGAAGATGGTCTACGTTTATTATAATATGCGTCTTCAATTAAGAGCAATAATAGAAGAGAATGAAGAATAAGAATATGGTGATGTAGACCTATTTGATATTGGATTTATCCAAACTGAGAATGATCCAATGATGGATTGGTGAAGCGTTGTTGAGGCTAAGAATCATGAAGCAGGAGACCCACTACGACCATCTCAATTTCTTACTCAACAAATTGAAAAAATACAAGTTAGAGGAGATATCTGTGAGGAAAAAGATGTTGATGAAGCTTTTGATCAAGAATTTTGATTTTCTGGATCTCGGTCTAGACGTTCTCAAACATCCCAAACCCAAATCCAACCAAAGTCCATAGATAAAGGCAAAAGCAAAGGCAAAGCTCCTGCAATTTTTACTAAAAAGAAAAAAAAGTCAAACCTCTTGCTTTTACGGGAAGGGGTCAATTAAAAATTAGAGAAATTCACTCGATGCAATTGATGAGCAAGAACATGATGATAGTGATAAAACATCATCACCTTCTGACACGGTCAACCAACAAGAAGTTTGAAATGAGGATAGTGATGCTGATAGCAGTGCAAGTATTCATTGAAGTGATGACAGTGGTGATGCATTTGGTGGTAAAAATTATGTTCTCTCTACTCTAGCACCAAAGTCATGGACATGTGAGATAGATTACACATATGCAACTCAAGATTATGATCATGGAATTAGAAGTAGCAGTATTCAATATCAACGTCGATATAAGAGTAACAAACAAAAGAAAACTCATAATTATCAAGATATGCGGGAGAGTTTAGCTGAGATTGATTCTGGCTGAAGTTCGATACTCGCAGCCATCTTATTATAACTCTGATGCATCATATGGCGATCCATCATACCAGAGTTCGAGGACATATGCTTATCCTTAACCGTACCTGTATCCATTCTGATTTCAGTGGTGCCAGTTCAAATTCAACTTCCAATGATGAATCGAGACACGTTGATGAACATGTGGAGAAATCAATATCAATATTGCATATCATGGGATGATTATATAATCTGGGCGTTGGAGACCTATATAGAATTGACCTAAGCAGAATGTTACAAAAATCAATACTTCCATTTGATTGACGCCATTCTTTTTGGTATTAGTAAGGTAATATATTATGATGTATCAATTTTAATTCAAATTATTGATAGATTAATTTTCTTTAAAGAAAACTATATTTAATTATTTTTTCTAATCATATTAAGTTGTCCAATAATTGAGAATTTATATAAAATCAATATACAATTTATTTTTAAATTATACATAATAAATTTATTTATCTAATAATTACTCTATATAAATAAAAAAATACTGAAATTGTATTAGCTTGGTACGATATGATACTGAAATCGTATCATTCCGGTCTGGGACCGAAACCTCAGCACGGGTCGAGATTTTAAATCTGGGTTACAGCCATGTATGATCATACATTTTTTGTAGTCTTGTGCTTATGACCTATTTGTTTATTTCATATGTTTGCATAGTAAACATCGGTTAGAT
Organism: Zingiber zerumbet; assembly: GCA_037833815.1. Lineage (NCBI taxonomy): Eukaryota > Viridiplantae > Streptophyta > Magnoliopsida > Zingiberales > Zingiberaceae > Zingiber > Zingiber zerumbet. Next base: position 12,476,841 of record JBBMJZ010000002.1, read on the forward strand.
TTGTATATGCAGGATGATGGACAACACTTATTCATGAAAATTATCTTTGAAGGTTTTCTAATTTATATCTGTTTATCTCATGTTTTGGGATGCAGGCGTATCCCTACAATATCAATTGGGGTGCCACATTTGCAGATCCGACCAAACCTCTACTGGTAGACATTGGCAGTGGTATTTCTTTTTTCCCTTTTTTTCTTTTTGAGTAACTCTACAAAACAGCTTTCTCCATCCTTAATTTTTTATCAGTACTTCTTCGAGTAAACATATAACTAAGTTATCTTCATTTTATCCACACTTTTTGAAGTAAATTTTAGATTGGCCTAGGGAATAATGCAAAATTAGTCTCAATTCATTAAAATAAAAAATAACATTGTGGAAATTAGAGAATGTAGATTATCCGTGTATCTTTGTGAAATAACCACTACATAATAATATATAAGATTCTGGACATAACTTTAAATATAAAATACTAGTACGAAGTAAATCTGCTACACCAATTACCCAATTAACAGTAATATTTCTAAAATTTCCCCTATAAATTAGACTAGATAATAATGAAATGAAAAACAGTCTATTCACACAGCCAAAACAAAATTTATGTAGTCAAAGAGCACAGCCAGTGATTCCTTTGACATTGATCAACAAAGCACTGAAGGTACTCATTGCAGTACGCAAGAGGTGAGATTGCAAGTAAAAGTGGGTTGTCATCATGTTTGCGTCTATGTGCTCCTATGTAGCTGAATTATGGTTGTCTGTCCTCTTAGTGGTTTCAGCAGTTGTATTTTGTAGAGACATTCAATGTTAGTGTCACAGTGGTTTCATCATTTAGGGGTTGATTAGAGGCATGATGCCATCCTTCTAGTTCTAGTGTTATTTTCAGCCATATATGATCATCAATTTCTACATTGAAATTGCGTAGACTCCCGTCATGACACGAGTTGAAGAAGTTGAGAGTAAAGGAGTCTGCACTTTTTCTTCCTTGATTGAGAGTAAGAGGCTACTCCAGAATAGAGAAAAGGTCAAAAGGAACATAAAATACTTCTGCAAACCAGTAACTAAATCTTTTAATCAGTAATTGGGCCAAAGAAACAACACATGTTTTATATTTTCTTCTAGATCCATCTCTCTTCTTCAAGTTAAGGCTAGAGCTAGACTTTCGATCATCAATTTGAGTAAGAGACAATATACCTTGATATTTCTTGTCATTTTAACTAATAAAGTCATTCCATCCTAATTCAACAATAAAATAACATTTCAGGAATAAATCTAGCTCTATCGTTATTTGGACTCTCATTCTCAGGCAGGAGAGTAGGTGTATTCTCAGAAATCTGTGTAATAAGTTATAACAGGATTCAGAAATCTGTTTTCTAGATGATTAGAAGCAGTTGCAGCAGACCCAACAAGAGAATGATGAAGCAAGGAAGTATACGTCTTCTTGATAAAACATTGGAACAGTGTTTATGGATGAGAAGAAGGAACCTAGGAACAGATCTGTTAGAAGGTGCTTGGATGTTGAAAAGAATCTGTTAACCTGCCACTGAAACACAGGAGATCTGGAACAATAGCATGGAACTCAATGTTAGAGGTTTCTCACTGGGAAGAAGAGTTGATCGATCACAAACTATCGGAGATTTTTCTGGTTGTGGGGATAAGTTTACTGAGCAGAGAAGATGAACATCCTTGAGAAGTATCTTCCTGCGATCTTTGCTTGAAAACTTAAGAGACCACTTAGTAGCAACAAACAATAATCAAACCATGGGAAAATTAACAACTTAACCATGCGGCCTGGAAGAGCTCAAATACTGGTACAAAAAAGGGACTTACAGATTTGGATCTGAGCTCTCTCTACTGAATCTGATCTGCATTTGGTATGGAAGTACATGAAAGGACCTAGTTGCAGGCCTGCTGCTTGCAGAAGAGCAAGGATTCACCTGAGAGGATTCTAGCTGTGCAGCAGGAAAGAAGTTGCCTGGTCGTTGCTTTCATAGAGAAAGCTTTCTAATTTTTTTAATATAGATTTTTTAAAACATACAACTCATATATCATTTTTGACCAAAATTGCTATATGAATTTGCTTAAGCATGCTGGTTAGGCTGGTTGAGTGACTAGTCTAGTTTTTTTATTTTTTGGAAGGTAGATAAGTGTGCAAATTCTGCTTATGGTGAATGAATTCCACCTTGACTGGTCTCAAGCATGGATAAAAAATGAGGGTTGTGTTTGGTTATTAGCCAACATAAAACATAGACAAATGTTATGTATGAATCCATCAAACTATTGCGTGCAAATAAGTGTGCAAGAGTTCTTTTGAATGCATTCATGATAGAATACTTTGGGTGAGATGCACTTTTGATGTTTTGGAGAAAAAGGGAGCTCCTTTGGCGTTCTACAAAAAGGTCACTTATAAAACAAATCATATAATAAACTTAGTGGCTATGTAGCTTATTCATGTAACTGTCCAATTTCAGACACTGAAAACAATGTTGTTCTAAATAGTTCTACTAACTATGCTTTTATCATTCTGTCACAAAAGGATCACATTTTGATTCACATTTTGGTTTCAAGGGAATGGCTTATTCATTTTCAAGATGGCTACAAAATACACAGACTTTAACTTTCTCGGGCTTGAGATTAACAAAAAGGTAACCCTCATCCTTTTCATTGTTTAATGCATAGATATATTTGTTATAGTTTTGCCAACGTTGTTCTGAAATCTATACAGCTTGTCCGAAGGTGCTTAGATAATTTGCTTCCATCTGAAATAAATAACAGGTGAATGCCTTTAGTATAACATCATATTACTTGTGATATTTACAGGCATGCTAATATTTTGGTTCTTGAACATATTTTACCTGTTTATTGGTCGTTTTATTACAAACTTATACTCAAATGTTCCTGAATACAGATTCTTTTTTTTCCTGTTTCATTTGATGTGTGTATCCCCACATTGTGTACAAAATGGATTCAGTAATGCAGCTATTTGTTTAAAGTATTTGATTAAATGCCTACTGCCATCTTTTTATTCAAGGAGTCGTAGGACTACAGTTTGATGAAATATTCTATCAAAAGCATCATATATAGGATTACAGCCCACTACTTGATTCTTTAGTTCGATAGATAAATGCTTGGCCGAAGAAGACACTATCCTAAGTGGCCAAGGCGTAGCTTATTACTTCCGTCCTGCAGGGAGTGGAGTGCTTCTTGCTATCTATCCTACCACTACTATTGGGCATCATTGATCGTATTGCAGCATCTGTAGATCGTGCATGTGGACATCCAAGCACCCACGTGTTATTTGCAAAATTCAAAGAGGAAGGTGGCTTGAGATTTCGTGATTTATGAGCTTGGAACTTGGCCTTTTTTGTAAAAGTGCTTTGGCGGATACAAGCTAAAGAGGATGTGCTCTGGATAGATTGGGTGCATCACACTTACATGAAGCGTGCAGATATTTGGACATGGGAAACAGTCCATTCGGATTCTCCTCTAATCAAGTGTCTATTGCAAATATGAAATCTTCTATTATTGGCTGCTGACTACCCGAAGGCTGCTGGACAAAAACTAGCAGAGTGGTTTGCTCAAGATGGTGGGGTGGCTCGGGCATACGACTTCAAGAGTCAAGAGTCCACCGGCTCAATCCAAGAGGCCACATTGCCTGAAAATCCTGAAGTCAATTTGGGGTAGTAGGAGGTTGGCCAAATAGCAAATCAAAGAGAAACATCATAGTCTGAGCAAGATGGAGCTCATCTGAGTAAAGGCAAGGAAATTTTTAATTGTCTCGGGAGTCCACCGGCTCAATCCATAGGCCATATTGCTTGACAACCCTCAAATCAGTTTGGGGCAGGAGGTTGGCCAAATAGCATACCAGGAGGAAGCATTGAAGTCTCAGCAGATGGAGCTCATCTGAATAAAGGCAAGGAAATTGTAACTAAGACAAGGATGGTTAAACAATATGGAAGAAAAAAAGGAAGCGGAAAACAACAATATAGATTGGCACAAACAGGCACACGTTTGGAAACTGTCGCAGCAGTGTAAACTGACACGGATTCAGAAACTGTCCATTCAGAAACTGAGGAATTCCATAAGACAACCCCTATGACCAGGAGAATGAACAGGGCCATGGGTGTCACAGAACCTTCAACCAAACAAATTGAGATGGAAAGCAAGTGAAAACAAATAGCAGCACTAGATACGACAGTACACTGTTACTGCAAGAGAGTCTTATTTCTTATACTGAACTTAGCAGGAGGGTACAAGGTGAATGGGCGTGAGCAACTTGACAATAGGAATGAAGATTGCTGGCTAGAATATACGAGGCCTCAATAAATGCCTCAAACAAAAGGGGGTGGAGAACTTCCTCTGTAACAACAAATTGGCAGTGTTAGGAGTGCTGGAAACTAAATTATCAGCTCTAAGTTATCAAAAATTCAAATTGAGGTGGTTTCAGCAATTCCAGATGGAACAACTGGTTGTTCCATAGGGTTAGAGTAGGATATTGTTGATATAGGATGAACTAAGTGTCGAACTTGAGGTGAGGGAATGGCATGACCAGTTTGTGCATTGTAAAGTGACTTGCAAAGTGACACATAGACCCATAGCTGTCGCTCGTGTATGGCAAATTGACTACTATTGGAAGGAGACCATTATGGGAAAGCATGCGACGTCTATCAAATGATATGGCTTTGCCTTGGGTTGTCCTAGGTGATTTCAATGCTTATCTATCAATGGAAGACAAGTTTGGACTCCCTCTCTCACAAAATAGTCTTACTAAATTTCAGAATTTTGTTACAGTTACTGGACTAGAGGACTTAAGCCATACAAGATGTAGATACACATGGTCCAACGGTCACATGTGCAGTAAACTTGATCGAGCTTTAGTGAATAAATATTGGCGGGAGGTTGAGTTACAGAGTTTTGCTTGCTTCACACCTCCGGGTTGTCTGTCAGATCATTCGGCCTGCTCCATCTCTATTCTGAACAGTGACATTCAAATTCTGAAGCCATTCAAGTTTTTTAATATGTGGGCCACGCATAGCACCTTCTTGGAGCTGGTTAAAACCAAGTGGACAGCAGCAGATTGACCAAGGAACAATGCAGTACAGAATGGTGCAGGTTCTAAAAATTCTAAAATTAGGCATGAAAGCTCTGAATGGCCTGTACTTTCAGCACATTTCGACACGAGTTGCACAGATGAGATTGAAGGAGGCTCAAAAAGTTGGACTGTCCTGTGGCACTATGGATGCCAAATACAAAGAAATTCATCGGGCTACATCTCGGTTAAGTGATGTTGAACACAGTTTCTGCCTACAGCGTGCCAAGCTAGGATATTTCAGACAGGTGGACCATAACTCCTCTTTTTTTCATATGCTTGTAAAAAGAAATAACAAACGCAATGAAATCACAACAGTGAAGAGGGAGGGTAGCAATTTGTCATTTGGGGAGGTTGTTGGAATATTTACTAATTATTTTCAGAACCAACTTGGCACACAGGTGGGCAGGACTGAATTACCAACATCTTGCTTGCAAACAGCGCAGCATGATCAACTAGTCTGGCTTCCCATGAGGAGATCAAGGAGGCACTCTTTGACATAGGAGATCAAAATGCCTCGGGCTCAGATTGCTATGGATCAAGGTTTTTTAAGCAAGCTTGGGATACTATTGGAAGAGATTTTTCTAATGCAGTCCTGGAATTCATACACGGGAAGCTACTTAAGAAATGGAACCATACCTTGATTTCTCTAGTCCTGAAGTCTTCCCATGCTAGCAAAGTGATGGATTATGGACCTATCTCCCGTTGTAGAGTCTTATACAAGGTCATCTCAAAATTATTGGCAAGTCATCTAGCAAATATTATGGACAAATTTTTACACCACAAGCTGCATTTATCTTTTCAGGAAATACAACCGAAAGAGATTGTCTCCGAGGTGCATTATAAAGATTGACCTGCAAAAGGCATTTGACTCGGTCCACCGGGATTTCCTAAAGGAGGCTCTTCTTGCGTTGTAGTTTCTAGGGCAGTTTATAGATTGGATTATGGAATTTGTGACCACTTCCTCATACTCACTTGCCATTAATGAAGGGTCTTTGGGCTATTCCGGTGAGCTAGGGGGATGTGGCAAGGAGACTCATTGTCACCATATCTATTTGGAATATGTATATAAATATTTGGGAGACATCCAACAGTGCACTTAGTTCGGCCTTCAGATTTCACCCTCAGTGTGTGCTTCTAAGACTAACTGAAGTAACTGATGATTTCCTTCTATTCAGTAAAGGTGATGAGAATTTGGTTGCTGCATTATCTACTTGTTTATATGAATTTAGAGAAACTGCAGGTCTTCGAGTTAACAGATTGAAATCCTGCATCTATTTGGCTGAAGTTGAGGATACGGTCCGCATGAGGTTGTTGTCCATCACGGGCTTTTAGAGGAGCTATATCATTTAGATATCTTGGGGTTCCAATTTCGGACTATAGCCCTCTCCTTGACTCCATAGTCCGGCGTGTTAATGGATGGTCGAGGCACACTCTATCTTATGCGGGCAACGCGCAACTTTTTTCTTTGGTGCTTCAAGGTGTGGAATGTTTTTAGATGTCCATCTTGCCTATACCTCTGGGAGTCATAGACCATATCTATAGCACTTGCAGGTCTTTCATGTGGACATCTAAGCATCCTTCAATTTCTTTGGATGATATGTGTGAACCAATGGAGAAAGGAGGAAGGAGGCTTGGGATTCCGGGAGTGAAAGAGTTAAAACTTCATTATGCTAGCTAAGGTACTTTGGCAGTTTGAGGTGAAAGCAAATGCTCTTTGGATCAAATGGGTCCACCACCGGTATATAAGGCATGTAGATGTGTGGTCTTGGGCCTCCCTCTTGATTAATAGGTTATTGCTGATACGAGACCGAATTCTTTCGGATGTCGGTTGCTGCTGGACAAAGACGGGCAGTTTAGTTCGCACAGGTCGATAGAGTGGCTAAGGCATATTTAGACATCCTAGTCCAAAAAAGGTATGGGCATGAACGGTGTGGAAGACTTACCTGCAGCCTAATCACGCTACCACTTGTTGGATGCTAGCCTTGGGGCATCTTCGCACTAAAGATAGGCAGGAGTACTTAGAAGATAGGCGGTGCGTATTTTGTCGGCAGGTGTTGGAGACGCATGAGCATTTGTTTTTAGGTGCCCTCCTATTGTTGAGTTATGGAGGGTTAGAGACCGACTACATATGCGGCAGGAGATGTCCACTTTCAGACGAGCTCTAAGGGTGTTTGGGAGATGTTACCGTGGGAATAGGGTATTAACGAAAGCTCAGCACTGGGCTTTGTCTTTGCTAATACACTATATATGGAGAGCTAGAAATAAATGTATCTTTGAGAATGAGCAATTGAATGTTGAGCAGATATTCAAGAGTGTGAGTATACATATATACAAGTCTTCAAGGGTGTAGTCTATCCGCTATAGACCATTTTCTATATTCTTGACCTATAATATGATAATTTTTCTTATCCAAAAAATTATTATTGTACAGTTTTCTCATCTCCTTGTCTCTCTATCCAAGTTTTTTTTGCAAAGATGCTTCTTAATTTAAGAAGTTTTGAAGAATGACATCCCGTGATTTTCAGATGTGTAACTTATGTGGCTGCCCAATGAGCATCCACATGGGCTGCCATGTGGACCTTTATACTTATGTGACACCACTAGTTGTCCCAATGAGCATTCACACTTATGTGACACCACTAGTTGTGCCACTTCTAGTGTCCGTCCTTTTTTGTCCCATGCGATTCACTCTCATGGGTACTTGAGTTTACGTTTGCACGCACACATTCAGGGACTTATTCACAAGCTCATGTTCAACCTTGCACTCTCGTCCAATTGCAACTCAACTTGGACTAAACTGCTGATATGCACAATTTTCTCCATTACTCAAATAGCTTCATTTTGAACATTTACTAGAGAACTTAGTTTATGATAATCTGCTTGTGGTACAAATTATCCATGTCCCTACTCTATTTTAGTGGTTCTAAAAAATCAATTTTCGACATATTGACCTATACTTGATAAATATTTGCATAGGCAATATGGGAATACAATACCATACTTTCTTTTGTAAGTCATCAATTTCTTTTAATTCTGCTACACTATTTTCCAGGTTAAGATATACAATGTCTAATTCTGCTTCATCGTCTAGTCCTAGTCTCCTTATAGTAAACTATTTAGTTGTCAATATTTGAATTTATTGTTTCATTGTTTTAGTAAAATGAGATTGAAATATCCTAACACGATCTTTGATGAATGCCTTCATAATTATGGTTTATTTCTAACTTCTTTGTTTTTGTGTTCATAGATATTTTTTATCAACAAATGCAACCTCTACCTTTAGTTCTATTGTTTCTAGTTATCCTGGAGATTTGGTGATCGTCACAATACAGGTACATGTTTCCTATTCTCAAGTCTTCCTTCAATTGCTGTTACTATAAATTTTATATCTTGATCTGTTCTCGATTCTATCTGGCAATTTGTTTTTCTGAACTAATAGCATGTGATATTTCCTTCATAGATATTTACATTGATTTATGGATCTTAACCTCATTTGTATATACCATCTTCTAATAATCTTGACACAATGTTTTCTCTATAACTTAGTGGACCTCTATTTGTCTAGTGCCCGGATCCCGACTTCAACAGAGTGAATCATAGATGGAGCATGGTGCAGAGATCACTTGTCGAAACGATAGTGGATTTGCTTATTACAAACGGAAAGGTACATTGTAGAATATTCAACTATATTTTTCTAGTTTTCTCAAGCAACGCTATCATGGCCAAGGTATGTTGCCTTTTTGCGGCATCCATCTCCTTGAAGGTTTGATTCTAAAGCTCCTCTGAAGTTTCAGGTGTTTCTGGAATCTGATATTGAGGCAGTTGCAATGAGAATGAAAGATCTCTTTATTATGCACGGGAAGGGTAAACTTTTGGTGCATGGTCATGGCAAGGGATGGATGGAGGAGAATCCTTTCGGCATTCAAACGGATTGGGAGCAGCGTGTGGTTGAACGTGGAGATCCCATGTATAGAATTATGCTCAGGAAAGTCCCATAACCCCTGCTAATCATTCGATTCATGATATTCTTTGGATCAAAGATTGGATAAATCTTTGGGAATTTTTCTCTCCCTAACTCTTGGAAGAGCAATTCTAACTCAACTGACTTGCCTTTCTCGTTAACATCATGTTTCTGCCATTCACTCTCAACATGCTTGCTGCCCGGATCAGTGAAGGTGCCACCGGGTATCTATTCAGCCTTTTGACAAAAAATGTTTCATCTGAGACACTCTACTTGGTGGTGTTGCCCAAGTGTACTCAGTTCCATCAAATGTTGTATTTCTTTCCTATTGATGTATATGGTAAACTATTACATATGTAATCTTCTAGTTGTTTTCAAGATTGTTATCTCAACTTTGTAACAATTTGACATTTAGGCGTTGTATGGTGTATAAGATGATTCTTGTTAATGATCAACTTACAACTAGGAGAGTTCACACTTATTTAATGTTTAAGAACAATAACCCAAGATAATTCTTAAGGGTGCAAATAACCTTATGGAGCCAAATAATATAAAAAATATTGATATTCTAGTTTGAACTTAAAAAATGTGTGATAGTTTGAATTTGATTCGAAATTTGAAAGTACAAATAATTTTGATTTGAGCTTCGTTTAAAATGAAATTTGAGCTCAGGTTTGATTTGAGTTAATCAAATGCTGATTTGAGCAGAATTGAACTACTCAAAATGGTTCAAATTCGAGTTACTTGAATGTTAATTTAAGTAGGTCGAACCAACAAGTTTTAGTTCAATTTGTTAGTGGCTTGTGAATAATTAAATAAAATATTAGGGGTTTGAATTAAACTCGACTTCAATAATTTTAAATTGAATTAAATATTTCTTGCCGGCTAAAAACCTAGCGCTTAAAGCCGCCTCTAATGCCAGTAGGTTTGCACCATCTTTCCCCACTATATTCTTCTCAATTTTTATCAATTTTTTGAAAATGTATTTTAAGATTTAGTTAATGGTAAAATGTATCTTCTAAAATTCTAATTTTCTTTTGACTCATCAATGATTTATATAAATAATTTAGGAAAGTAAATAGGTTTTTTTTAATTAACATCGTGTATTTAGTTTATGTCGATTAATCCTGGGTAATCAGTTCAGTTATATGGTAGTTTTTCACCAGCCACTAAGATAAATTAAAAAATACTCATATGAGTGGTTCATTAGTCTAACATTCTTAGATCAATTGTTCATTAAAAAAAAATTTATCTGTTAATTTACCAAAGTTAAGACTCATACATAGGTATTTTGATCTTAGATAAAAGGTAAAAAAAGGATTTTAAACGCTCATATTTTATTTTTCCTAGTCAAAGTGTAACAAAAACACAATATTTATTTTTGTATATTCAGACACTATTCACCACTCACCCTCTAACATCCTAGTCCATCGGTATCCTCACCAAACTCATATGAATTGTTCCATCTGTTGAGTCAATTTGTACAAACTAAAGTCTGGCCAAGTGGAAGTTAGTGATACTGGTCTAGTGATTTGAACAGTATGATAGGAACGAATTCACCAGCTTGAGGATAAGTAACACCATGTCTAGGGCAGTGAACAAACTAAACCGAGCTAAGTTTTAGGATGTTCAGGTTTATTTGATAAGGTAATTGAGTTATGCCTAGCTGAGCCTAAAATGAATCAAGTCATTGAAATGATTATTCGAGCTTAGCTTAGTTTATTTTTTCTAATTTTGTGCTTGGTTCAAGACTTACCTTGAGTTTGATTCGCTTAGATTTGTTTGTTTGATTGATTAATGAGCTTGATCATTCAAACTTATTTATTCATTTTAAAGTTTTTTTTATTTATTTAGTATATTAATAAGTGTTTTATTAATGAACATAATTCGTGAGCATTGTTCGCGAACGTTATTCATAAACATTATTCACAAACATTGTTTACGAACGTTGTTTACGAACATTAACGAGTTGAACACATATATGTTCAAGCTTATTTGTTTAGTTTAACGAGTTGTTCAAGCTTGTTTATTTAATTGATGTTGTATGTATTAAACAAATATAAACAAACTCTTCCTAAGTTGAACACCAAACTTATTCAGTTCATTTACAACCCTAACCATGTCATTGATAAGAATTCTAGTTTAGCTCACCATTTAAAAAAAATCCTCCCAAGAGATAAGAAACTAAGAGACAATACAAAAAATAAAAAATAAAAATCAAAGATTGTTTTCTTGCAAAATTCATCCCCCTTCTTACACTTTGAACATCATGCGGCAAAATAGAGTTCCAAGACAACACAAAGCATCACACACTTAAAGCCAACTACAAGTGCCAAACACCATGCAAAATACAACTATCGACACACCATACTTAAGACTCTTTTTACTACTAAAGATAAGTATTAGACCAACTTTAATGTCTCTAATTAACTTTATGGTTAATTGAAATATTAAAGTAAATAGTGGGTTGGTCAAAAACTATGTTTTAGACTTTGAGTACTTCATGAACCATTTACCCAAAATTAAACTCCATTGAGCTCGTATTGGTTGAATTCTCATTAGGTTTGGATGGCCCGAGTGCATCATTCTCCCTTAGATGAAAAGGGTTCATCCTCGACTCTATTAGCTTGTCATATGAAGAGAAAAATCCAAAACTTTGAAAGTGGTTAAAACTCCACAGTCACTAGGAAGCTTCACCATATAAGCATTGTCATTAATCTTCTAAACAATCTTGAAAGGTCCATTTGCTCAGGGTTGAAGTTTAGCAAACCTTTTGTTGGGACACCATTCCTTTCTCAAATGAATCCAAACTATATCTCCTTTCTTAAACACAACTTGCTTTCGGTGCTTATTAGCTTGCTTCTTATACTTTTCAGTTTGTTCCAAAATCCCGTCTTTCACTTGCCTATAAATCTTCTTGATGAATTTAGCTCTTTCATCAGCTTCTCCACTCAAGTGATCAGCAATGTGAATAGGAGATAAAGCCAAAGGGACAATTGGATTCATACCATAAACCACTTCAAAAGGAGAACAACCAGTAGTCTGACTTGTAGAACAGCACTAGGCAACTCAGCATGTGGTAATAAGCTCTCCCATTCCCTAATACATTCCCTAATATTCTTCTCCACCAAGCTTCTAAACAAAGCTCCCAAAGATTTGTTAACAATTTCAATTTGTCTATTTGTTTGTGGGTAATGTGATGAACTAAATTGAAGCTTAATTCTCAATTTTCAAAGAGTTCTCCGGAGGCCTTGCCCAAGGCACATCACACCTAGGGAGTTTGAAAAGTTTATGACGTTGAATCGTCCCCCATGACCCATCTATACTTCCCTATTTATCCTGGTGGTCTGATCACCTCCAAAATTAATCAGATCGTAAAGGTGGGATATCTAGATTAAAAAAAAAAAAAAATCTCAAGCAGTAACTTAAAAACTTTAAATCTTGATTAGAAGTGATGGACTTTGGAGTACCATGAAGCTTAACAATTTCCTTGAAGTAGAGGTTAGTAACATGAGTAACATATGAAGTTTGGTGGCAAAGAACAAAATGAGTCATTTTGAAAAATCGGTCCACCACCACTAGAAATAGAATTGAATCCTTATCTTATTTGAGTGGTTAGAAATCCAACAATGAAGTCCATACTCACATCCTTTCATGGTGTCGTTGGAGCAGGAAGAGGAGTATATAGTTTAGCATTGCTCCCATGCATCTTAAATTTGTGACAAGTAGCACATCAACTCACAATCTTCTCAACATACTGTACAAGCTTAGGTCAATAGAATCTCTATTGCCTCAGAGTCAATGTTTTATCTTTACCAAGATGTCTAGCAAGCCTCCACCATAAGCCTTCCCGAATTATGGCTTCTCTAAGTGAGCAATTTGGAACATAAAGTTGTTCTCTTAAAAAGATAGCTATCAAGTACAAAGAATTGCTTCTTTGGTCCAGCTAATCAACCTTTCTGCCAAAATCAGAATCATCAACATAAAATGTTTTAATAATCTCAAAACCAACCACCATCGATCTCATAACATTCAACAATGCATGCCTCCTACTCAATGCATTTGCCACCTTATCCAATTGCGCAATTTATGTTTAAGAACAAACTGATAAGTTTAAAGAAATGTTACCTATTTTGCATGTTGATCACTTAGCTTGTGTTGATTGCTTAGGTATTTCAAAGCCTCATTGTCTGAATAGAGCACAAACTCATTAAGCAGCAAGTAGTGGCTCCAACGACTAAGAGCTCAAATGATGGTATAGAATTCTGTCATAAGTGGAATACTTCCTCTTTGCATTGTTCAACTTTTCACTAAAGAAAGCAATGGGTCTTCCCTTTTGGCTGAAAACAGTTCCAATTCCCATATTGGATGCATCACAATCTAATTCAAACACTTCTTGAAGTCTAGAAGCGTCAAAATTGGGATTGTTGTCATCTTCTTCTTAATAAATGCAAAGCTTTCATGAGCCTCCTTAGTCCATTTAAAAGTCCCTCCTCTAAGGCATTCGGCAATAGGAGCTACTAGTGTGCTTAAATGCTTAAGGAACCTCCATAGAAAGAGATCCTTACATCATGAAAGGTTTTAGGAATTGGCCAACTCTCTGTGGCTTCCACCTTGCTAGGATCCATCTTGATACCTTCATTAGAAACCACATAACCCAAGAAAACTATGTTATTTGTAAAGAATGGAACTTTTGCAAGTTAGCAAACAACCGTTGCTCCCTTAAGATTTGAAGATCATTTCTAAGATGCACCACATGTTTCTGCATAAACAAACGGTAGAACAAACCTTTCCAATAATTGGAGCAAAAGGTGGGAACCGCCCACCCCAGCGGCCCCCTGCGCCCGGCCCCACAGGTGTGCAGGAGGAGGTACAAACCTTTCCAATAATGGAGTAAGAATATGTGTCATAAGCCTCACAAAAGTACTGAGAGCATTGAAAAGATCAAATGGCATCAGAAGCCATTCCCCCATCCTTGACTTCATTCTTGCTAGTAGTTGCACCTTTGTCAAATGGTTTGTTGGACTTAGAGACAACACTCCGCACTAACGGTCTAACTCAAGTTTTGATGAATGACAAAGTATGTTAAGTTAGTTTCATTATTATCTAACACTCTGATCAAGTGTGTAGGAGAAGCCCAGCTAGGTCGACGGGCCGATCGGATAACTGACATGAAGCTCAGACAGGTTGACGGGCTGACCGGATGTCTGGCACAAAGCCCAGCTAAGTTGACGGGACAACCGGATAGCTGGCACGAAGTCCAAACGGGTCGACGGGCTGACCGGACGTTTGGCACGAAGTCCAACTAGGTCAAAGGGTCGACCGGATAGCCGGCACGAAGTCCAGACAGGTCGATGGGCTGACCGGACGTCTGGCAGGTAAGTTGAGGTGAGTGACTGTGAGGACGCGTTACCGGACATGAAGAAAAATGCGTCAACAGACTTAAAAGCACTCAACACGCTACAATGTGGACTAACGAAGGAAGAATTGAACTGGGTAGGACCGCATCAAAACGCTAAAGAATTGTGGGATAAGTTAATTGAACTACACGAAGGAACAAGCGACGCCAAGGTAACTAAACGCGACCTTCTATTAAATAAGTTATTTAATATTAAAATGCAGGAGGGAGAAACCGCAAGTCAACTGCATGTGAGGATCAAAGACATCCTCAACGGACTCTATGCGATAGGCCACCAGATGGAGAATCGTGATCTAATCAGGTACGCATTGAATGTTTTTCCACGTAATACTTTGTGGGCATCTATCGTGGATGCCTACAAAATTTTTAAAAAAATTATCTAAATTAAAACTCGATGAATTGTTTTGTGAATTGGAATTGCATGAGCAGACTAACGCTGGATCCGAGAAATGTATTGCTTTGTTTACAAGTTCCTCCAAAGAAAGGACACAGACCAAACCTGAACATGAAGACGAGTCTGATCAGGATTCTGAAGATGAAGAGTACCTAGTGAACCTGGTAAGGAAGATGTTCACCGGGGAGGAAGAAGAGCTTCAGCAAAAAGGACTTGCAGAAGATCAACTCCCCAAACGAACCAAGGAACGTGACCTGCTTCGGGTGCAACAAGAAGGGTCACTACAAGAACGAGTGTCCGAGGTTAAAGAGCAACAAGACGAAGACGACCAAGAAGAAGGCTCTCAAAGCGACATGGGACGACTCTTCCTCAGACGAATCAGAGGACGAAGATCAGAAGCACCAGAGTCACCTCGTGTTGATGTCTCACGAAGCAGAGTCGGAGGACGAATCGGAAGATAAGTCTGAACCCGAATTGAGCCACGAGTCCGTACTTGTTTCCCAAGGTCTCAAAGAGGTATACTTTAATTTGAATAGAAAGTTTTTTTAAATTATTGCATGTTTAAATAAGAAATTAATTACAATAGAAAATAAAAACAAATTACTCCTTGAGGAGAATCAAAATCTCAAGGAACAAATCACAAATAATAATCCAACTCAAGATCTAACACTTGAAGAGGAAAATCTATCACTAAAAATAGAAATAAAAAAATTTTAAAAATTAAAAAATCTCTTAGAAAAATTTATAACAAGATCTAAGAATTTAGATCTAATTTAAATAATCAAAAAGTAATTTACAACAAAACCGAACTTGGCTACAAGGCAAGTTCAAATAAAACATTTAAATCTTTAATAACCCAACATAAACAATCAAGTAAAGCTTGGGTTCCGAAAGTGTGCTTAACCACGCAAGTAGGACTTAACCAATACTACATACCCAAAGAAAATATATATTATGTAAAATCGAATAAATCAAATCAAAAACCAAAATACAAACCTAGACCAACAAGTTCAAAAGCTAAATATTTTAAAACCCATCAAAACTTAGAATATCATCAAGTCAATTATAATTATAAAAGTAGCAGACATAAACCAAGAACTAAAACATAAAAATAAAAGCCAATAATTCAGGGGGAGGCTCCAGAATAGCTGACACCTCCAAAAATAATTTACCCGACAGAGTAACCGAAACTAATATACCCGGCAGAGTAATTAGGACTAGTTAAAAAGGGACTGAGTTTAACTTGATCTATGGTACTAGTGAAGTTTTGGATGATAGTACGTTAGGAAAGTTTAGTCTATGCATGTCTAGGAAGATATGGCTTTGACCTCGTGCATTTGGCTAAGTAGAACTAACCGAACCTACGCTTTACGGATCTTAACTAGTTAGATCAAGGTTTTGTATTAAATTTAGTAGATAAGACTATTTGGAAAAACTCAAAAGCATGGTCACTCTAATGATGTCCAGGTGACTCACCATAGCCTAGAAGTTTATCCAAAGAATGTCTATTTATTGAGCCCAAAGCTAAACCTGAATCTAACACAAAGTTAACCTAACCCTAAAATTGAACCTAATTCATCTCACAAAATTATACGATTACCTATTGAAAATTTAGATCAGGTGAGATGACTAAGGATTAAATTAAATTAAAAATTAAATTAAATTAAAAATTATATTAAATTAAAAATTATATTAAATTAAAAATGAAATTAAATTAAAAATGAAATTAAAAATTAAATAAATTTAAAATTAAATTAAACTAAAAATTAAATTAAATTAAATTAAAATTAAAAATTACATTAAATTAAAATTAAATTAAATTAAATTAAATTAACCTAAAATTAAATTTAAATTAAAGTTAAACTAAATTAAAAGTAGTAAAAAGAACTTTTAAAAAATCATTTTAAACCTTCTTTTAAAAATTATTTTAAAAACTCTAAAAAACATCTTAAAAATTCTTTTAAAAATTCTTTTAAAAATCATTTTAAAACCTTTAAAAATTATTTTGAAAATTCTTTTAAAAATTATTTCAAAAAATCATATTAAAAAATATTTAAAAAATTCTTTTAAAAACTTTAAAAATTATTTTAAAAATTATTTTAAAAATATTAAAATCATCTTAAAAATTCTTTTAAAAATCATTTTAAAAATTCTTTTAAAAATTATTTTAAAAAAATAATTTTAAAAACTTTAAAAATCATTTGAAAATTATTTTAAAAACATTAAAAATCATTTTAAAAATTATTATAAAAAAGTTTAAAAATTCTTTTTAAAACTTTAAAAATTCTTTTTAAAACTTTAAAAATTCTTTTAAAAAAATTCTTTTAAAAACTTTAAAAATCATCTTAAAAATTCTTTTAAAAATCATTTTAAAAACTTAAAAAAATATTTTAAAAATTCTTTTAAAAATCATTTTAAAATCTTTAAAAAAAAACATTTTCAAAATTCTTTTAAAAAAATCATTTTAAAATTTATTTTAAAAATTATTTTAAGAATTATTTTAAAAACTTTAAAAATTATATTAAAAATTCTTTTACAAATTATTTTAAAAATTTTAAAAATCATCTTAAACGTTCTTTTAAAAATCATTTTAAAAATTCTTTTAAAAATTATTTTAAAAACTTTAAAAATCATTTTTAAAATTCTTTAAAAAAATCATTTTAAAAACTTTAAAAATCATTTTAAAAATTATTTTAAAAACTTTACAAATCATTTAAAAAAGATCTTTTAAAAACTACTTAAAAACTTTAAAAATCATTTTAAAAATTCTTTTAAAATTTATTGTAAAAACTTTTAAAATCATTGTAAAAATTATTTTTATTTAAAAAAAAAATAAAAAACTTTTAAAAATTATTTTTAAAATACTTCAAAAATCATTTTAAAAATTATTTAAAAATCATTTTAAAAATTATTAAAATATATATAATTTTTTTTTTGCGTTAAATACAAAACAGATATTAATCAGGTTAAGTTTTTCAATTTAGTCAAACATTATCTGATTACAATAAACTTAACTTAAGTAACCACGTGAAAGCTATTATCCTTTGATAGTCAGTAAGTAACTAATTGGTTAGACAGATTTCTTTGTGTATCAGGTTCAGGGGGAGCAATAATTAATTTCACATCTATTTTATTTTTTTTAAATATTTTTAAAATTAGGTTTTGGAAAATATTCTTCTAAAAACATTTTTAAAATGTGTTTATGAAAATTACCTTCGTAAAACTAAGTTTTTTTTGTTAAATTTTTTGAAACTTGGTTTTGAAAACTAGTTTTGAAAATTGCATGTTATAAACTTTGTTTTGAAAACCGGTTTTTGAAAATTGAATTCTACAAACTTAGTTTTAAAAATTAGATTTTTCAAACTTAATTTTAAATGTTTGACTTTACTTAATTTTGAAATTATGATTTTTCAAACTTAATGTTAAAAATTAATTTAAGAAAATAGAAACTTAGT
>JBBMJZ010000002.1:12536651-12551236 GCA_037833815.1 Zingiber zerumbet
TCTTGATTGATTGACACAGTTCCACTCGGGGTGCCGGGGGGGGGGGCATTCATGTATTGAATATGTTGCACCTCAACACTTTATTTTATGGTCATCTCAACAGAATCGAGTATGTTTCAAGATTGTTGGACAATACTAGTATGTTTCAAGATTGTTGGACAAAACAATCTGATGTCGGAGATATTGAGGAATTAGTTGAAAACTACACTGAATCAAATTCAACTTATCTGTCGAGATGACCTGAGTTGATAATCTCAGGCTGCCAGCAGAGGCTAGTTTCCTGCCAAGTGCCGAACACAGACTACACAATGGTCGAGCGTCAGATCGGGCTGAGAGGCCGAGCAGTAGACCGGGCTGGGAGGCCGAGCGAGTAGGTAGGCCGACTAGGAGAGTCCGATTAGGTAGAATCGCTTCATAGTAGAAGACAAGACAACCTGAGCGACAAAGCGACAAGTGGTCGGTCGGGCAGAGTAGCCGACCGGGTATAGTGGTCAAGCAACAGATCAGTTAGAGTGACCGACTGGGTATAATAGTAGACTAGGTATATCGGTCGAGCAGTAGAGTAGACTGAGTGACCAACTAGGTATAGTAGTCGACCGGGTATAGCGGTCGAGCAGCAGAGCAGACTGAGCGAGTGAGCGGTCGAGCGGCTGTGCAAGAGGCCGAGCGGGAGAACTGGGCGGCCGAGAAGAGAGGTTGAGTTGCCAAGGGAACTAAGAGTCCGACCAGAGAGGCTAATGGGGCAGACAAACAATCGGGCGGGCAAGCGGCCGACTGGCCAGACAGAGAGACCGACCGAGTGAGAGTACCGAGGCCTACGTTGGACGTAGTTTCCTTGAAATAGATTCACCCCACCTTTGGCTGTACTTTGAGGTATACTCGGGTCGTTTGTTTCCCAGTATACAACGGTTAACCGTGGTTCATACCAAGTACTGATGGTCACAACGAACTGAATGGTACCTGACTGCTATCACATGCACTCCACTGAGCAAAAGTTGCAAGACAGAGGAAGAGGGGAACGTAGGTGGAGAGCTTTAGCTTTTTTATGTGTATAACCTTTTGCTTGTTGTCGTAGCCTCCTTATATAGGAGCTCAGACCAATGAGCAACGTAATGATCATTATTTACCAATTGTGAAATGCTAGCGTTTCACTCGTTGCATTAATATTTAATTTAATGCATCCCTTACACTCTTAAATAAGCAGCAAAAAGTTTATGCGGCAAAATATTGGTTGTTCCACTGGGCAAATTTTGTCCCGACCGGTCCGGCATTCGGCGCGTAGGTCATGTTCGCACATGAGTCAACTTGGTTCAGTGCAATCCGTGCCCTGGATTTGCTCCCCTTTGCACACCCACGCGTGAGAGAGAGAGGTGAAACCCAAAATGTCTAAAATGAAAGTACGTTAATGTCCTTTTTGTTATTTACACAGAAAATACTTCTAAGGTATATTAGTAATTTCTAAAAATTCATTAATCAGTGATCTAAATTTCGAGACTCAGCTGCATATTATTGAAACTTTTCTTATTAATCAATTAAAAATCTAGAGTTCTCTTTAGTCTCACATATTAGAATTGACAACACTGCGAACAAAGAAGCTTTTATAAATACCTTGGGCCGATAATGTTAAAAAATATACTTTTCTTAGCTTTTTGGCTAAAATCAAGTACGATATTAAATTAATTTTTTATAAGGGAGAGTCTGTTACAGTAGCTTGCTGCTGGGATTTTTTATGATCTTTTAGCTAAGATTAAGTATAGTATTTATTTTTATTAGTTTAATATCTGATATAAAAAATTAAATTAATTTTTTATAAAAGAGAGTATGTTACCTGCACGTGTTCATGTATTATATTACACACACAAGTAGGGGTGAAGCCACGTATAGCTTTGTGGGGTGATGTTTACCATATTGCATGTCACGTGACATTTCAAATTAATTAAGATTGGAAACACTTATAAATCCTAAATAAAGAGTCCCGAGTTATATTTTTTCAAGGACAACTAGCAAATGTGTGTGTACTCTAGATTAAAATTACTCTTTTTGGGTTTTCTAATAAGAAATGTGGGCTTGATTTTTTAGTTTTCTTGCTTAATGAATGATGAAATGCAATCGAGATAAGTAAATGCCCCTTAACAAAATTTAACCTAAAACAGAAATCAAGTCCTAGCTGCAACTAAACTAAGTGTCCATACGAAAATTTATTCGTTAACAAGTTAAAGAACAACTAGACTTATAAAACAACTTAACTTAACTCAATTAAAAGAAGATGAAATTCAACTCCTACAATCAACTGAAAACAATCTAAAACTGAATTTGATTTAACAAGTTGATAAACTAAATTGCAAAGCTAAACTAACTACACAAGATCAAAAGTCTAATTATAAAATTAAAACGAGTGGCAATTGAATTACAACAGAACAAGTGTAAAGATTAAGGAGTTTTTGTTTCAGTAAAGTATAGGACAAAATGCATCAATCAAATTGTAGAAATTCAAATCTAAAAGTAAATTGCAAATGCAAGTAATCAAATCATCATATCTGAGTTATTGAATGGAAAATTTTAAGATAAAGAAAACGTTCCTAAATTCAAATCATGGATCGAGCTCCTTCTTCCTGCTGTTAATCAGAAATGCCTTTGGGAAACCCCCTTCAAGCAATCGACGAAGAAGAACCGAATGCCCAACTGGTACTAATGATGCTCACAACTCTTGGGAACCACCCTTCAAGCTCGCGATCATTTGAAACTCTCGACGATCAAAGAATAGAGGAGTGAAATCTAGAATCGCTTGTTCCAGTCGATTGATCTGATCGATTCAGAAGTCACGGATGAATTTGAAGATGAAATGGAATATGAAATACCGAGGAAACGCTGCTGGCACCTCAGTTGAATGATGGAAGTTTAGATCTGGGAAACACCCTCTGATCTGTGACTAGTCGAAGAATGCGGATGCCAAAATCACGATTAGGGGAAAACACCCTCTGACGCGCCCTGATCCTCGAGCGTTGATCGCCGATTGCTCGGGTATCGCCATTGATGAAGGAAGTTGGATCTCAGATCTGAGAAGTGGAAGGAACTTCGCCTCGTGCTCTCGAGAAGACACTGACACGATGAATAGTAGTGAATCCCACTGTTCATCGTGCCAAAGCTTGGTTTTTAAATCTCTGATCGAACCTGGTTCACAGTGACTTGGTTGATTCCAATCGATTCAATAGTAACTTGGTGTAGTCCAATTGATTGAGCCACATGGAATGAGTCCAAATGATTAAGCTAATTTGCCTCCCTACTTAATTGCACAAATCCAACTTTTATTCGAATGATCTTTAATTCCTTACTCAATAATCTCATGACTTACTTACACAACCAAATTACATTTATAAGACGAAAATTCATGAATTAAAGAAAAGAATTGTGGTTAGCTTGAATCAATCCTTGCTTTGTAAACTATATCACAAATCGATTCATCAATACAATAGCTCTTCAAAAATCATCAAGAAACCAATAAAATAATATACCTAATAAACTAACTATCATGGGGCAGTTGTCCTACCTCAATTTTTCGTAACCCTTAGGTGTATACAATTATAAAAATCTTAGAGTCTTGACTCACTAAAAAAAAGTAAAAATAGAGGTAATCCTCAAAAATTAAAACTATTTTTTATAAAATAATTCTTCTTCCTTCAAATCTTTTAATGATGATATTAATAAATTTAATGAGTTATTAAAGAATAGTTATATGTTAAATTTTTTTAAACAAATGTGATAATTTATATCACAACATTAGTATGATTAAAATATTATAGATATTATTAACTAAAAAATTATAATTGAAAAAAATCTAAAAAAATTGAACTGGCAGTTTAATCCACTGTAATTTGCTGGTTCATTGGGGCCCAACCCATTGGACCGGATCAATAAATAATCGATGAGTTGACCTAATTTAGGTTCCGGGTTGAGTCAGATTTGCACTCGGTCAGATCTATTGCTATGTCAATGGGCATGGTTGATGACATGTAATTTCTAAGCTTGAATAATCACTAACAATGATTGGCCATTCCATTTTGTTGATCATGTGATAAAATTTTATATAAAAATTAAATTATATTTGTTAAAATTATAGGATCAAACTCGTATTTTTTAGATTTATAGATTTAAGTAGGCTGTCAATTTAATAATAAAACACGAGTAGATGCTCCCTTCTGTAATCGTGAAATGGGTCATTTTGAAGATATGTGTGGCACATACTATTGAAAGGGGATAAATTAGAAAATTAAAGTTAGTTATCACATAAGAAAATAATTTTTCAATTTTTACTAGGATTCGATCTTTTTTTATCAAGAAATTAAAGGCTAAATAACTTAAATTCCTTGTGTTTTCTATCAAGTTACAATTTATCCCCTATATTTAATAAATAACACTTAACTCTTTTGACCTTAAAAAAATAATAATGACCAAAATAGCCCTAAAATAGACTAAAGAGAATAAACCCTAATTTTGAATATTGAAAATTTGTTTGTTGAGCTAAATCTTAATTCTGAACGCTGAAAAAAAATGGTAACGACCAAAATTACCTATTACTTTATTAACTTAAACTCTAATTCTGAGTTTTAAAATTATTTTGACTGAAACATCCTTACCAAAAAGTAACCTCTGACTTTTAGACAAAAAATGGAAAGTAAAAAAAACAAAAAAAAACTCACATGACCATTAAAAGATTAAGCTTAATCTGAACTTTTTGGAAGGTAAAGTTGTTGAAATTAGGGATAGCAATAGGGTGGGTTTGGGTCAGGTTTGGCCAATCTTAGAATTCACCTTGCTAGAAAAATGGACCCGACCCGTCGCGCCTAATTTTTCAACCCGCCCCGTCCCAACCCCACTCAAAACCCCGCGGGTCTATAGCGGGTTGGATCTACTAACCCGCTGAGCTTAAAAAATATATAATTATTATATATATAGATATACACGGGCGAGTTCATTGAAATCCGTAACCCGCCCTAAACCCGCTTCTAAACCTTGTCAACGGATTTAGATCTACCCCATAACCCATTTGACCAGGTTTAAACCCGTCCCGAATGGGGTGGATTTAATACATGGTTAGGTTTAAATTCACCTCATTGTCATCCCTAGTTAAAATCTTGTGCTTCTTCTTCTATTCATCCATCCACCGGAAGAACACATATCCATCATTTTTTTACATGCAAATAGTAGTTGACATCCATTAGATGTTAGTGGCTTTAGATTTATGTGGTATATTAAAATGTTTAAGCACTAGTCACCATAGCCTATAAACTTCCTTCCTAAATTTATGTCTTTGATGCGCGTATTAGTGTAATTTTACCACACCAACACTTCACTCTTTCATTGTATGCTAGATTTGATGATGAGGAGGAGATTTTTAATAATGAACTTTGATTCATCTTTATTTGATTTTAATTCATTAATTTAAAATTTTAACTTTTTTTTAGTTTAATAAGGGTGATGTAATGAGTTTTTAGACGATTATTCTTTTAAGAATTATTATTTTTCTGTTGTTTAAACCAGTCATGTATGAATTTTTTTGAGGGTTTAGCTCAAATGACCTTTTGGATCTTGTGAGGGTTTTCTTTTTTTTATTCTATTTTTTTCAGGATTATTTTGATCATTATTTTTTTTCATTTTAACTTTTATTATTATCATTTTTTTTTTCATTTTGATTTTAAGTTAAAGGGGTTAAGTGTTATTTGTTAAAAAAGAAATTGTAATTTGATAGAAAATATAAGTAGGACTTAAAAGTTATTTAGCTGAAATTAAAGTAAGTAAGGAACTTTCTGTTTATTGTTTAACGAGAACAGTGTACTATTACCCTGGATCAGTTCGGTTTTAAGAGGAAGGACGGATTTTTATTCAATGAGAATTTAAATTTCTCGCGGGATATGTCATGTTGTTCGAACTCTTTATGATTTTAGGTCATCCGTCAGGATTAGCCCATGATTTTTTTTTTTTGGGAGCCAGATGAATTATTTTTAGATTAATTGATCATCTAGCTAGGTAATTATTAAAAATAAATAAATTTAAGAGTATCTATATCAAATATCTTATTTAAAAATTTTAGATAAGTTACATTAACTATTTTATCCATTGTCTAAATTATATATTTATGAACAATATTTCTCTAAATTTAAGAAATAAATTTTATTCTCTAAATATTATAGAGTAGAAAAAGAAATAAAAAAATTATATATGGTGTATTGAAAAATAAATATCTAAATTTAATAAAATAAAATTTTTTATCTTAAATTATATATTTTAAACAGAAAAGTTAATATACTCTAGTGTTTGATTTTTTTTTAAAAAACTCGTCTATCTATAAATTCAAACTGCAATTCATTCGTGTACACTTATTTGCCTTTTTTTTTTTTTTTTTTAATAGTTTACCACTGCATCATGGAATGCTAGAAAAAAAATTAAATTAAATCAGGAATGAAGTATTACTTTAATAAATTTTAAGAGGATATTCTTTTAACGAGAATTGCCCAAAAGGCACCTCCAAAATTAATTTGAATGGACCAAAGGCGACTCAAAATTTAACAATGCTAAAAATAGGTATACATTTTTTACTGCTGTTAAATCTGATTTTTTCTCTCTTTTATCATTTACATTCATATATCATCTCTTTTGTATACATATAATAACTATTATAGTATATATTTTAAAAAATCAATACCACAACTTAATTATTATACCACTAATGGTATTGATTTGTACTATCATGTGCCTGGTCTAATTCAAATCAAGCTTACGTATTTTTCAAATACTAGGACCATATTTTAGTTGACTTTTTATATAACATTTTAGTACCTTAAGAGATGCAAAAATAAATAATGGAGAGCATCATTGAACTCCTTACAACTTCAGAAACTCACATAATTTGAAATGAGTTAAATCAAATCTATCTAGGTTTATCAGTGGATTTCGATCAAAACTTACTGATAGACCTAGATAGGTTCAATTAGATCCATTTCAGGGCTTATAAATTTTTTTAGTCTATAAGGAGCCCAACCGTGTTCCTTCATTGCTTATTTTGGTCTCTCTGGAGGTATTACAATGTTATGCAAAAAGTTAGCTGAAATGTGGTCATGATTTTTGGAAAATCAGGTCTATGTTGGACCTGATTTAAATCAACACTACCATGGGTCTGGTCTGATTAAATCAGGTCCAACATGAGTTTGATTTTCTAGAGACTAAGACCATATTCTAGCTTACTTTTTGTATAATATTGTAGCACTTTAGAAGAGACCAAAATAAGTAATGGAGTCTTAAACTTTTGGTAGAAATCTATTGATAGATGTACATAGGTCCAATTAAATTTATTCTAGATTTTGTGAGTTGCTAATGTTACAAGGAGTCTAACATTACTCTTAATTACTTATTTTTGTCTCTTACTACAATGTTATGTAAACAGTTAACTAAAATGTAGTTATGGTCTCTGAGAAATCAGATTAAGTTCGTGATAGTGCAAACTAACACTGTCAATGATTCTAAGTAATTAAGCTGAGGTATTAATTTTTAAAAATAAATATTATAATAATTATTACATGTATGAAAAGAGAAGAGGGATTAAATACATATGGAAAAAGAGATAACAAAAAACAGAGACAAAAAGAAAAAACTCACATTTGATAGAGGATAAAATGAATAAAAAAACAAGTATGCTTTCTAGATATTTTAAAATTTATGGTACTTTTTATTATTCTAAATTTTGGGTCCCTCTTTGGGTAAATTCCATTCTTTCCAAGATATGGGTTTAAAAAATATTTTTCCTTTTGATTTTTTACTTATATTTTTTATTAATTAAAAACCTTAATCGATCATAATTTTTTTTTATTGCATTAAATACCTAAAAATTCGTAAAATAATTTTTTTTGAAAAACATATTTTTTAAAAAAATAAAACTAAATAAATTTATATGAGGTAAATACATACTCAAGAACAGTGGACGGCACGTGGCAGTGGACACAGAGACATGAAAAAGCCTTTTTGATGCTGACTTTTTTTCAGCTTTACTCCGCCGATTCCGCCGCTACTCCTTAAAAAGGAGGCTTTTTTTTTTTTTCATCTTCTCCTTGATCTTCTCGTTCTTGGTGGATTTCTTCCGCTGCTCTTGGTATCTGGAGAGCTAGTGATGGTGCTGGCGTAGAGACGAAGACCAAGCAATCTGTCACTGGTAAGCAGATTGCGTTTCAATCTATCTACTTATGAAGGTCTTCTTTGCTTTCCCTAATTGTTTCGTTTATTTCCTTGTTTTGGGATTTATGTGCTGCCCTTGGTAGCTGGAGAGCTGGCATTGGTATTTGGTGGTGGTATAGAGAGGGAGAGCAAGGGATCCGCCATTTGTAAGCAGATTGTGCTCGATCTGTTTGTAAAGATCTCTATTTTCTCTGATTTTATCATTATTTTGCTTGTTTTGGATTTCTCATGCTGCTGTTGATAGCTGGAGTGCTGGGGACTGGTGACCTTTGCTAAACAGATTGTGCTCAATTTCTTTGTAAATATCTCTACTTTCCCTAATTTTATCGCCATTTTCCTTGTTTTTGATTTCTTATGCTGATGTTGGTAGCTGGACAGCTAGGAATGGTGGTGTCATAGAGAGGAAAAACTAGCAATCTGCCATTAGTAAGAAGCTTGTGCTCAATCTCTTTATGAAGATCTCTACATTCCCTAATTTTATCGTCAGTTCCTTATTTTGGATTTCTTCTACTGCTCTTGATAGCTGGAGAACTGGGATTGGTGGTGGCGTAGAGAGGAGGAACAAGCAATTTTCCATTGGTAAACAGATTGTGCTCAATCTCTCTATAAAGATCTCTACTTTCCATATTTTTGTCATTATGTTGTTGATTTTTTCTGCTGCTCTTGTATCAGAGGGCTAGGGCTGGTGGTAGCCTAGAGAGGAAAACCAAACAATCTGCTCAATCTCTCTAAAAAAAAACTCTACTTTCCCTAATTTTATTATTATTTTTCTTATTTTGGATTTCTTCTGCTGCTCTTGATAGCTGGAGAGCTAGGAATAGTGGTGGTGTAGAGAGGAAAGCAAAGCAATCTTCAACTGGTTAGTAGACTGAGCTCAATCTCTTTTGCTAATGTGCTATACTTTCCCTAATTTTACCATATTTTCCTTGTTTATGCTCCTATTATTGGATTTGCTACCGCAATATATTTGTGATGATGAAATTTGCAACTCATAATCTGGTTGTTCCTTCTTGCCCAATGTGTGATTATAATGTTTTAGAGGTTATGAGAACATTCTAAATGCTCTTCTGTCCTATTTTGAAATGAAGGGTTGTTTTTTTTTCTTTTCTTTATTGTTTTGTTTTTAAAAGGGAAGTCCAGTGCAAGAAGCTTCCTCTAATGTGGAATTTTGGGGAAGGGTCGGACCATATTAGATCTATTGTACAACTTGTGATCTCCAGGTTATACGGCAACAACTTTACCCTTGCACTAAGGCTCCCTTTCTTTATTGTTAAGAGTAAAAAAAAGGAGAAGAAATATATCCCTATGTTATTTGTTTTGGCTTATCTTTTTGCGGTATTGTGGTGTCGTAGAAGAATGTCTGAATTATTTGATGGAGAAACGAAAGATTTACGATTTCGTTCTGAGCCAAAGATTTAGTCTTTGGCTAGAATGAAACAGTGCCAGTGTTGTGTCGGTGTGCCAACACGTGGTGTTGGTGGCACCGTTGAGCAGTAGTAGAAGTGAGCAGAGGAGAGCAGAAGAAATCAGAGTAGGAAGGAAAGAACAAGGGAAGGAAGGGGCTTTAGCCCTATCACCTTGTTTAATTTGTCCCAGCTTGGAGTTGCTGCTTATGATGACCCAACAGCAATGGCTTGCCCACATCTGCTTGTGCATGTTGGACCACTCTGCTTAACTGCACACTGCTGCTTGCAGTTGAAATTGTCGAAGTTGATAGCGATTGAGGAAGGCGCTTGCTCAAAACTTCAACAGATACTCATGAATCCACCCACCCACTTGCAGCTGAGGAAGATGATCAACTGCCACTGTGCAAGACAAGCACAGCACATGGAATGGAGGAAGGCACTCACATTTCGGGTGTATCGGAGTGTTATGTTTGTCAGTCGATGAGCGAAAAGATAAGTTTTGTCAATGCCAACTGGCATTGGATGAACTTTGAACATTGGAGAAGTGTTTTACGATAGGTAGAATTTTAAATGTGGGCAATCTTGGGACCAAGAATTAGGTTCTCATCTTTATCTGTAGTCTGTTTTTTTGCCATGGAATGGTATATCTTCCTTTTCTACTATGTAGTAATTGAGCCTGTAGATTGTCAATAAGTTAGGTTATGTTTAGGAATCTTTGGTGGTCGATGCTCACATTGAATGTGGAAAACAAAGTTCTGTTGTGGTACTTGAGCTAGAAAAATTTGTTCACCTTGAACTTTACTTTGTACTATTTTTGATTTGGTGCTGCAACCTATAAGTTTCTCATCTACTTAAACAAGTCTGATAAGTACCGAAGAATGAACATACTTCATTTTTAACACTTAATTTGGCCTTTCTCCCAAAATGGTCGATGTTGGTTCCAAGCCCGTATGAAAAAAGTTGAGGGTTGTGTTAGATTGCCGGTTAGCGTCAAACACAGACGAATATTCTATGAATAGATCAATCAAACTTAAGTGTTACATAGAATACAAACATGGTGATTGAAATGTAGGAGAGCATTAGATATTTTCTGTGATCGTAAATAACCTTTAAAATTTAAAGGGAAATTTTATAAAATAGTGTTTAGACCTGCTATATTATATGTAGTTGAATTGAGTTATGCCTCGAACACACAAGTAGAAGAAAATAGTCATAGAGATGAGAATGTCAAGATAGATGTATGGACTCACGAGGGTGAACATGCTAAGAAATAAGAATATTAGAAAGAAAGTATCGAGGGAAAAATTTGAGAAATATGTTTAAGATGAAACAAACGTATACTTAGACGACTAATACTCTAGTTAGGTGACTTGAAAGTATGACAAATACACATATTAAATGAGGAAGAGGAAGATCAAAGAAAACTTAGTAACGATAAAATAATTTAAAATTTATTTAAATATAGATGATATAGTAGATGATAGAGTCCAATAACATATATAGAAGGATTTATATAGCTTACTGATGCGAGAAGAGAATAACAATTAATCCTTTTTATTATTTTGCCAAGTTAAGGTTTTGAGGGTATTTTGGTCTTTGCAATGTTAGGGTCTTGAGTATATTTAAACTGTTGTTTAGTTGGTTTTAGGGTTTTGAAGTTTTTTGGATTAATAAGAATTTGTAGCCACGCTGTTTCTTTTCAAACGTCGAGTTTGGTTGTCATATTCTATGAAATCAACAGAGTTTAGAAGATCGCTTCCGCTATTCATGTACAAATCAACAGAATCGATAGTTTTCCGCTGTATCAGTTGGTCTTTTTCGGTATTCGCGAGCAAACCAATGGAACTGATAGTTATCTGTTGCGTATCAGAGCTAGGCTGATCTTGTGGAACCATGTCACCGAGAAGACATCAATGCGTCGACAACAATTTGGTCGTCATATGGAGCAGTGGTTTCAAGAGATGATCGACGGATGATTTCTCCTAATTGTGGATCGGCTAATAGAAAGGATGCAATGATGTTGGAAACCTTGAATAGAGTAAGACCTGTTCAACACAATAACAATTGCTAAATAAATGCAGAGGAGGAAGATGTTTATTATTTATAAGGAAGATGTGGGACGACAAGATCAAAATAGTCGGTGATCCAGTTGTTGGATATATGTGAATGGAGAAGAGCTGGAAAGGAAAGATGCTTCATTGTGAATGAGACTTTAGTCCCACATTGAGAGTTTCAAGGCATATTGGTTGATTTATATTGGTTCACGTGCATGTATGATGCGAACAAATGCATAGGGAGTCTCACGCGTGGGTGTGCGGGGGGGTGCAAATCTAGGGCTTGGATTGTACTGTACTAAGTTTCGTGTGCAAGCACGACCTACGTACGTCGAATGCCGGATCGGTCGAAGCAAAATTTGCCCAAGCAAATGAACCAACAGTTTGCCATCTGAATCTCTTTTTACTACATGCTCAAGAGTGTAATGGAAGTATTAATATGAAATTAATTGCGATTCCTTAACGTCTCAACATTAATGACAACGTTAACATCATTAATGGTGATTTCGTAACGTCTCGATATTAATGGTGATATTAAACTCATTCATGATGATTTCGTAACGTTTTGACATTAATGATGACATTAAACCTAGCATTAAATGACCATAATTTGGTCATTCATTGCAGGCAAGGTGAGAACTCCTATATAAGGAGGTTGGATCTTGAGCAAAGGGTAGAGAAGCGAAAGATAAGCAAAAGCAAGAGCAATAGCAAAAGAATTCCTCCACCTTCGTTCTTTGATTTTTTCCCGGATGCACGACTGAACTACTCGTGATAATACTCGGGTGCATTGTCAGTTCGCCACGAAAAACTAGTGCTTGGTTCTGCCGTTGTAGCCTGGGAAACAGACGGCCTGAGAGAACCTCGAAGCACAGCCTGCGGTGGGACGAATCTGTTTCAAGGAAACTGCATTGAGCGCATCCTTTGGCATCTTCCTCAGCGAATTCCTTTTCCGATTCGGTTGACTCGGACCACCGAAAGTTTGGCAGAACCAGTCCCGCTAGTAGCCAGTACCGCTGGTAGCCTTAGATTATCTGCTTAGGTCATCGCAACAGATAAGTTAGAATTGATTTTGTGTAATTTCAATTTAGTAATTGTTCCACAATCTCCGGCAGATTGTCCAACACCAGTTTATGACGATGATAACATGGATAAAGTTGGTGACGACATGCTGCATGTTTTGAACACTGAGAATTCCCTCGATGGAGGCATCGTTGGTGGAAGAGTTGAAGGGAATTCTCCTTCCACTTTTGAAAAATCCCTAATATCCAATCGAGGAGATGTCGAAGCACAAGTTTGGTTTTGAGGGATTTGGGATCAACCGCTTCGCCACCTACAACTTTGAGAGAACACCGGCTTTGTAACGTCTCTACGTTCTCCCTTCCTCCCGCGTTGGACATGAAGATCTTACTGAAATAATATGCCAAGAGAATCAAATTTCTGATGTTGACGGTAGCAGCAGACACACTCATAGCCAAGTGAATGAAAATCCTAGTGGCACCGTGGGTAATATTTCTAATCAAAATAATGGTGATTTTGAAATCGTATGGCACCACTGTAAATTCTGATAAGTTGAATGGCGCAGAATTTACTTTTGTCTACAAACTTTCTGTTTTGTTGGAAGATACAGAAAATAAGACTTCTCATGAGAAATTGCGTCCTTTGACCAAGACTGATGGTTTGGCGTTTGGGTCATGGTTGTAAGGATCTAGGGCGCTAAACACGCAGAAAACGTAACGGAAAAATTAACTAGATCCTTTCCAGAAGATCCATGCGAAGGAGAAAATTATATACTAAATTTGTTAAAAGGGAGTTATACCTTTGTTGCGTAAACGCAGACTCCTGACAGCAAGGATCCCAGCACGATCACGTGTTCGTACCTTTTAACAGTATCCACACGAAAAAACCTTCTGTCTTACAAACTCACGACGTGGAGAAGAAAACCAATCAAAGGTTTGGTTAGCAACCACAAAGAAGATTTCGGCCCAAATGGAAGGAAGAAGGAAGAAGAAGATACTCTTCTCAAAAATGAGATGAAAAAGGCCTTTTGTACTTCATCCCATGAATACACTTAATGAGCATTAACACTCCATTAAGCCAAGAGCCTTTTGGTCTTCCTTCAAGAATTCAAATCAACATTTGAATTCTTCATGAATGGTCAATTTCGAAATTGACCTTTCATCTTCTTTCGTGTAATTCGAATTCAATGAGTCACTATCTCATTAATTCGAATTGACTCAGTTTAGTATGAATTGAACTCAATCTAATAATTGAATCTAATTGAGTCTAACTCAATGAGTCTAATTCGGATTAGACTTAATCCAATAATCCATCATATAAACTCATCTCCAAATCAACTTATTCTTTCCATGTGACCCAATAGGTTCTCGTAATATTAGCAATATCTCTAAAACTATTTTAGATATATAAACAAGAGTGACATCTAGCAAGACATCATTACTACCTAAGTGTTGATAATATCGAGATTTGACTTAACCTTTTCATGTATATTATCTTGTATGACTCAATCCTTCTATTCTTGATATCTAGATTGATCAATGAGGCATAGACCGTGTCATTCTCTTATCAATCTTTGTGTTTCTTAATCTCTAAGTAGACATACTCAATCAAATAAGCTCAATATCACATATTGACTCATTCGAGCATGACCTTGCATTTTTGTGTCCTACTAATCAAGGGGCTCACAGATATCACTTCCATCATATGAAAAGGATAGATCTCATCTACATCACTCGCATCCTTCCGTATAACTTATTACATACCCAGTGATCGACTTTATAATTCACCTTGTTATAGGTGACGTTTGCTGATACCAAAGTACACAACTTCTTATGTAAGGAACCGTAGTGACTTTAGGTCTAAGGATTATTCATACTAATAG
>JBBMJZ010000002.1:12574965-12602881 GCA_037833815.1 Zingiber zerumbet
CTTATTCCAGTCCCTGTGGATACGATAATCTTTTATATTACTTGCGATATTTCCGTACACTTGCGGAAGCATAACAGGGTTGAAGCTCACTTTTGGTAGCCGCAGCGTCACTTGCCACTACTAAGCTTGCTTTCCCGATCTGATCTTCTGAATGCGCGACCGGCAAGTGACCATGGCTCTCTAGCTCGGCAGCCCCCTTTGCGTTGATTTTCATGTTAGTTAATTTGCTGGAGCTACTTAACAATAACTTCAGCATGACTTAGGCTACAAAATAGGAGAAATCAGTTAGAATAAAAAACGATGGATACATAAATAGCTTACCTAAAGAGTCGGACAGCCAGGTTCGAATGGGACTCAGCCCAAATATATATAACACGCCCTCCAGCAATAATTTATGGATGTGATATTTCTAACTGGCAAGGTGCGCAGCCGCTTAGAGGTAGGTCGGCTCTCATCGATACTTTGTCAGCGCAAGGGACTTTAGCAGCTCCATTTGCCAGCCGGTAGAGAAGGTTGGGAGGTTGGGGAGTCGTACATAGAAATAATGGTTCTTCTAGCCCTTATTTGATGTGGGCATCTTGTCAAAATAGATAGCACCCACTCGGGCTTGGAAGAGGAAGGTGCCCAACTTGGACAATTTTGGATAATAAAAATAATAAAAAAATACGGGGCAAAGGTGAAATTCCGTATATGCGGAATAAGACAACAACCTCACACAGTAGTCTAAAGAAGTTGAGTACCAGTTAGTGTAAGGGAATGTGAAAGTATCTACGAACGTAGAGAAAAAAAATTGAATGAGAAAGCGCATGCCGACATAGATTGGTCTTTGAAGAAAGGGAGAAAGCCATCCGGAGGTGTATGGGGGCGAGCATAGGCAGAAGAGATGGCGATTTGGTAGTTGTCGGAAATATGGTAGGTCATCTTCATTTGATCTACCTCATCACCTTTAAAATCAAGCGCGATGGAGGTGTACCACAGCCTAGGAACAGTCAGGGGTGGAGGAGAGCGCACCATGAAAGGAGGGGTGAAGAGCAGAGATTAAAAGGAGGGAAGAATTTACTGGAAAAAAGGGATTGCAGGTGACAAACAGAGAAGAGAGAGCCAGAAGGCGAACAGAAGAAGATGAAGGTGTGGAGATGAAGAAGAAAGAAGTTGTGGGTTTAAAAACCCTGGGGGCGGCTGCTTTGAGTCGTCCGATCAAGAACTTTAGAAATTGAGGTTTAATATGGGCCATGGAATTCGAAAAGAAATTCATCGCATCAAATCCAAACAATTGTCTGTCACATCACACATGCAGCAGTAGGGAAAAACGATGTGTGACATTCGATTACATGTGGCATTAATGAGGAAAGAGAATGCATAAGTAAAGGGCATGACCAAGCGTGTTTGGCATTAAGGGTTAGAGATTTGAATGGTTTCCGAGAAATTATGGTGACATCAGCCACAATTAAAAGGCACTAAGTGGGGGTGAGCAATCGAAGTAGAGATCAGAAGGAAGTTAGAAAATGGCTAAGTGTCCTCCATAATGGATCCGAGCCGCATCAGTCTTGGAGCGACAGCTCTAAACCCTAGCACATTCGGTCGAAGAAAAGACAGCTTCTCGACAAACAGCAAGAGCAGTGAACGTTACAACCGAGTAGTAGTTCTAAACCCTGAAACACCTGATCGGGACTAAGAGTTGCAGAACATACTAATCGTCCAGTTAGTCGGACTTGCAGCCTCATTCGACTAGACTTGATGTAAGGCTTGTGATACGGTGATGAAAAGGGACCCTACAAAAGATAGATCAAAGTAGGAAAGAACAGCTGACGTGGAGGTCAAAGTAAAGACAGTCGAAGCACAGGCCCCCCGGTCGGGCATAGTGGGTGGGCTACACGATCCGTCGAATATGGTTGCTTGGGCGGTCGTCCAGAGCCTGTGACTGTGGTAAGAGATAAGACGTAAATCCCCCAAATCATCATCCTGGTCGGATGTCATGGCCGGTTAGATGAAAGGCAACCCTCTGACAACAGAAAGGTCGAATAAAGGAAGATAGCTCTGTTCAGTATGACCGAGCAGGGACATCCTTGCCGAGAGGCCTTCGGTCGGTGTCTGGTCGACCTATAGTGGGATTCACCTACATATCTCATAATATCCTTTTAGAGATTGGTGTCACTGGCAACAGTGCATGTCCAGCAGCCAGATTATACTTTAGAAGCTTCCAGCCTATTACATCAGGGATTTGTGTGTTCGTTTAAGGAAATGTGTTAAGAATATTTTTTTACTTGTATTTTCTTAGGACGCTTTGGAAAATGTGCATACGCTTAGAAATGCATGCACAAATACTATAGTAACACTATAAAAGGTGGTTCCCATCTACAAGTGGAGGTATGCGTTACTTTACTGTTCAACACCCTCACTGCCACAACTTTCTACTATTCCCCACTGAGTACTAACTTGAGCCTCAGAAGGTCAACGTCGGAAACCCCTTCCCGACCTAACACTAACACTTCTTGTGTTACAGGAACAGTGAAGCTAAGGCTTCACCCTGTCAATCTTCAAGCTATATTCTCAACCTGACATTTTCTTCGCTTTCGGATGGAATCACTTATTATTGAAGTAGGTTCAGGGAGAGACCTTTTCTAGATGGAGTTTAAGATTAGGGTTCAAGGTTTAAGCTTGTGTAAGCCAGCTAGGAGAACATTATTATCAAAATCGGACTATACGAGAGCTGATGACAAATAATAGCAATCAGTTCAATAGAAACAATATAAATCTGAAGTCTGCATCAATTACTAACTCATGCATCAGCATGTAAACAGAGGTAATAAACAGGGGTGGGAACATTTCAAGTTAAATTAAAATAAGCAACCAAATTAATTGAATTTGAAAATTCATTCGGTTAATTTAGAAACGTAATTTTATTAAAGCGATTAAACAAAATCAATTTGGAGTCATAAAATGTTATCATAATGAGATCTAAAATTCAAATTTTGACAAAATCGAGATAAATATCTCCTTTATATGTTAATCACTATTCCAAAGTGAATAACCGTCCATAATTTACGTCCCTAAGAGCGAATGTATTCATCTTTTACCATATTCAACTATTGCACTCAATTTTTTTAAAAAAAAACTACAAATAAAAATAAAAAATCTAAAAATCGCCGACCCTAAGCCCCAACTCCCGACTCCGTCCAATAGCATCATTTGATTAATTCAATAACCAACCAAATTAACTAATTTACGTACAATTTTCAAGGTAAAGTTTGATCGAATTGATCTAAATGCACTCAATAAATTATTTGTTTCATGTAGGCAACTGCAAGAAGTTTCGGTATCTTAGAATGAATAGACTACTAAAGCTGAGATATGGAACAGTAAGCAAGTGGGGTCGTAAAGAGAAACAAAATGAAAATATGTACTGACTAAAATTTCATGGCTGTAAACTAAATATCAGCGTAGAGCATTTAATGAGATTATAGAGGGCGATCTCTATGTTCGATCGATATATCCACTTACTGCAAACTACAATACCAGGAGTATTTATCAACTTTGTGAAACAAATAAAACACAGTATGATGTTTTCTTACAGATGTTTTAGCAAGAAAGTTCTGCCAATACTTCATTATTCGAATAAGCATCCTCACATCCATACACGAAAGACGTGAATCCTACCAGAAGCAAGGTGCATCTGAAGTTTAGGAAAGTCCCAATAACTTCTTGATATCCTTCTGCACAAGCATGAATACTCAAACATTAGAATGGACTTTGTATGTCGTTGTTCTTAGATGGCGCATGGAATGAATTGAAGCTTGGGTTACCTCAATACTAAGGGGAGAGGTGGTTGGAGCATAGCGATCGACCACATTACCATCCTTGTCCACCAAGAACTTAGTGAAGTTCCACTTGATGCCCTCTCCAAAAAAACCACCCTTGCTGGACTTCAAGAACTTGTATATGGGTGCAGCTTTTTCACCATTCACATCGACCTAAAGCACGGGGAAAATTTTTAATTTGAGACAAATTCTGATATGCAGATACAAACAGCTTAGTACCTATGAAAATTTTCAACAATATCTATAGCAATCATTATTTTTTTCCCTAAACTACAGCACAAAAATTGATGTATTATGATTAAAAAGAGAGCTCAAGCATTGATCCATTAAGTTAGATTTGTGTAATATCAAAAGTTATAGCTTACCTTGTCAAAAATAGGATATTCGGCTTTAAATCGTGTGCATGCAAACTGAACAATCTCCTCGTTGTTCCCTGGTTCTTGCCCCGCAAATTGATTGCATGGAAAAGCTAGAATCTCAAAATCTGTTTCATGCAAGCAACTAGGTAAATGGAAAGTAATTAAAAGTGAAAATTGACTTTTAAGGCTAGTTTTTCTTCTCTTCTATCTCTTAATACGTAACGGATCATGGAGTGCTAATTTTAAAATGGCAGAACACAGAGCAACTAGAGAACTACCTCAACTTAAAATTAGCAACAGTTGTATCTGAAACTAACAGGTGATTGGAAGTGATGAAAGATGACCATCTTTAGTTAGCAAGAACATACCTTTGTCCTTGTACTTCTCATACAACTGAGTCAGTTCTGTGTAATTTGAGTTTGTCAGCCCACTATCAAATGCATAAATACAAGATTTAGATAACAAACAAAGCAGTGGAAGCATGAATGAACCCTTACTCTAAATAAGTTGAATAATATTTTGCTATTTTTTTGAAGATCAATAAGTCCTTGATTGAGCTACAATACCATTGAGAAGCAACATTGACAATTAGGAGGACCTTTCCTTTGTAAATGCTAAGATCAACATCATTTCCTTTGGCGTCCTGCATTAGATCAGTAAAGTGCATGATAGTTATCAGCTGAGATCACCCACAAAAAGAAAGAAAGGCAAAATTGTCTTATCAATACAAACATTAAAAAAAAAATTGAATATGGGCATCCCAGCTGTCCTTTCAAAGCCAAACCAAAAGTGCTACTCAAATTTAAATTTAATAATCATAGAAAAGCTGTGTGTAAGGAAAATATAGGAGAAAGCGTTAGACTGGACAGAAAAACAACTAAATTCTACTGGATCTTAAAATAAGAACATGTTTAGATGAAAAAAAAAAATGGATCTCGTTACCAGAGCATATAAGAATATGAGAGTAGAACACCTTAATAATGAGTATCACATTTAGATTGACAGAATTTTTAAAAATTTCAGAAATTTAACCTAAGTCGGAAACGGCTTTCCTAAAAAAAAATAGGGCAAAGCGACTATGAAGAACAATCTCTACTGGTAAATCCACCACACACGGCGATCCCCAGATTGTCAAGACTAAAGTCACACAAGAGATTCTAAGAGCCACGGAATTCCCATAAGGGTGAAGCAAGGAAGACGAAGGAACCAAAGATCCACACGTATCTAAAATTACAAGGCCCACGATTTTCCCCCTCTTTTGTAAAGAAAAAAAAAAAAATCTAAGCTATCCATACGACGCAGAAAGGATCACAAGTTCGAGGACGAACCTTGACGGTGAGGTCGTGAATGGATCCGGCGGTTGTGGAGGAAGCCATCGGCGAAGAGAATCCGGCGACTGCGAACACTGATCGAGGTCGGAACTCTAGGGCTGAGGCGACCTCGCTGTTGGCTGAAATTTATCGCAACGCAACGATTGTTCACACTTCACACTAATGGAATCAATCGGCACGTGCGTCATCACGCGAAATGGGAACAAATTCTGAGTGTGGCGACCCACAATTTATTAAACATGTTAAATTTATTTAATTAATTTTAACTGAAAAATATAATAACCACATGAATTGTACCGATAAGTTGATCAAAATATTTTTTTAAAAAAAACTTTGAACATGAAAAATAAAAAAGATGTTTCAAGGAAGTGATGTCAGAACATGGGGCGCCCCATGCCTTTGTCAATATACTCCTAAATTAATATAAAAGAGATAAATTATTGATAGATTTTAGCCATTGATATAGATGGTCAAGTATAAGGGAATCATGCTTAGACGTGTCAAATTTCTATCAAAAATTTCAAGTAACAATATCTCATATGTTAATCATCGCACCATCTCAAGAAAACGGAGTGATATTAGAACAGCTCGAGTATTGCTAAAGAGATGAGAAACATCTAGCTAACAAGAGGTGGGACCATATAACCTCGTTTCAGAGACATTGGATCAGTTATTCTTTAGTTCGGGTTCAACAACAGCATACGAAGACCGCATTGGCGGTTTCACGCGTAGAATGAAAAAAAACTTCGTCGGTACGATAGGCCACATTTAGAGCTTCATTAGTTTGATCACCTCAAACAACCTTGGACCATCTCGGGCTAGATAAATCGTATCAAAGAGTAATCATGCTCAATATTATTAGACTTTGCATTAAACATAATTATCGAATGGAACTTGCCGAGGGATTAAACTTCACCCTCCAGAAGAAGAAGAAAAAATATGGATCAGGAAGTTACTCTGTCAATTTCTCAACTGACTCCTGCTGCAGCAGGAAGAGGATGGATATTGATGACGTCGTAACATCGAGCACATAGAGTTGGATGCTCTGGGAAGGAACCAACTTGAGTTGTATAGTTCCAACATCTTTCGCACTTGGAGCCATCTGCCCGAGCAACTCCTATCCAAATTTCACTTCTTGGATCACTGTACTTGCCGGTATGTGGCATTCTGGTACTTAAATCTGTGTTTAGTGAATCGAGAACCTCCACCTGAAGAAGTAGAACATGTTGGAATGGGGAGAGAAAGTAGAAACAATAACCCTAACTGAGAAATCGACATGCCTGAGATGTTATGAAAATCCTATGAAGAGCGTCAGCTTCATTCTCAGCGTGGCACAATTCTTGCAATCTGGAGGCCACGCCAGCATTGGAGGAATGGAGATAAACCTTGGCCTCCAAGCTGGACCCGATCAGCTTTCCGACCCTTGCATTTTCTAGGATTTTGTTCACCTCGGATCTCAACTGCTTAACAATAAACAATATGTTATAGTCTGTTGGGACAAGCAACAGACCGTCAAACTCAACTACTGTTACATTGATAGCTAGAAATATCCAAATCTTAAATCTTTTTTGGCAACATCATATATCTCAAGTACCTAACATCATAATGCATATAATACGATTTGACGAACCACAACTTAATAAAACTTTTCACTTTAACCTAAGAAGCAAAAATCCATCGCAAAAGAATCCAAAAGTTTCTCTAACGCAAGTCTTTATATGTGCAACTCAGGAGTTGGATGCTTGGTTAGCTCTTATCAAGGGTTTAGCATTCAAATTATAACCTAATTTCATAGCCTGTGGGCCTATTCGCGTCACTTCAGCTTGCAATCTTGAAACTCAGCATAGGTCCATAAATTGTGCCATTCAAACTTCTCAAATAGAAACTTAAAATTAATTACATTAAAAAACTAAATTTCTTAAAAGTTTGGGAAGATTTGCTAGGCAAAGATAATCTAAATTAGACCAAATAAAATAGTGATATAATTATACCTCCAGGATTAGACTCCAAAAATCGACATCATCAGCGGGTATCTGGAGCCACCTTTTGTTTGGAACTGGCCACTTTAACTCGAAGGCAAATTTAGCAGCAGAACCATCTTCAGTGGCATATTCAAAAGGGAGGTTCTGCCAAACATCCTCAGCCAAATGTGGCAAAATCGGAGCAATTACACTAACAATAGAAATAAGATGCTCTGCAAGAACTGTTTGACAACTCCGTCTATTTAAACTGGTAGTACCCCTGAGAAATTCGGATTTTTAGTCACAATAAAAGGTAAAAAACAATCAACGAATTAAAGAGAGAATAACTGGATTAACGATTTCAAATACAGGTTAGGCAAGTGGTATCCAAGAAATTTATAGCCCATTATTTATTTAGGACTAGTTAGAGTTTGAAAATACAAATTTGCATGCTCCCTGTCTCTAATAAGTACCATTTTAAGTAATTGGGTTAATTCTACAAGATTGCTCGATTTCAGGCTAACTCTGTCATCCTTGAGAATGCAACTTTTTCTCATCTTCAATTTGATTGGTTTTCTTCTTTGTAGTGACACCTCATAGCAACCTCAGAATTCTGGGAGTACAGATTGTAGAAACTTAATGGCAAAAAAGATGACAATGTAAAATCCTAAAAAAAATTGTCAAGAAGAGCCTTAAATAGGCTAACTTTGTCATCCTCAATGCAACTTCTTCTCATCCTTAATTTGATTGGTTTTCTTCTTTGCAATAGTACCTAATAGCCACCACACAACTCACGGAATACAGATTATAGAAACTTAAAAGGCAAAAGATGATCATGCTAACAACAACAATAAAAACCAAGCCTTATCCCACTAGATGGGGTTGATTATATGGATCCTTTTATGCTATTGAGCTCTATCCCCTACTATATCATCATTTATATTTAAATAAAATGTATCTTATTTTATTGTTACTAACCAAATATTCTTTGACCTTCTTCCTCGTTTGATGTGCACATTTATCACAGTTTCACATCGCCTAACTGAAACATCTATTGGTCGTCTACATACATATTTGTACCATCTTAAACATCTCCCGAAGTTTTCCCTCAATAATTGCAACCCCGACTTTCTCTCTAATATTTTCATTTCTTATATATCCATCCTTATATGTCCGCACATCCACCTTAACATCCTCAGCTCTGCAACTCTTATCTTCTGCTTATGTGCTCGCGTCATAGCTCAATATTCAACTCCATATAACATAGCAAGTTTAACCACTAGATTGTAAAATTTCTCTTTTAGTCTTAGAGATACTTTATAATCACAAAAAGCACCTGACACTCTCCTTCATAAAAGATGGTAATGCTAGATCGCAAAAAAAAAGGAGAATTGCAAAGAAGAAATTTAAGGCCTTGATGAGGGTTGATTA
This sequence comes from Zingiber zerumbet, assembly GCA_037833815.1. Classification (NCBI taxonomy): domain Eukaryota; kingdom Viridiplantae; phylum Streptophyta; class Magnoliopsida; order Zingiberales; family Zingiberaceae; genus Zingiber; species Zingiber zerumbet. The sequence continues at coordinate 12,583,866 of JBBMJZ010000002.1, forward strand.
CAGCTTGGCCAGAGTGAACATTCATTTGGGATATTCAAAATCAAAATTAATCACAACGATATCCATCATATTACCTAACTATTTGGAATTAGCAACATGGATCTCATCCTTCCATAAGCTGTATGTAAGGCCATATCATTTGCAATACCCAAGTTTATCAAGGCACAATATATGTGTATGATGCTACAAGGAGCAAAAGCTATGCACAAAAAGGACAAACCTATCAAAATTATATTAAGGAATTGTCACTCTGCTAGTGTATTCCAAAACATTGTCATTTAACCTTGCTTAACTTTGAAGTGCCAAAATAAAAGGCAATAACCACAAGAATATAAAAGTTCCCAAGACAGTTGAGAAAAGCATACCCTACATAAAGCCGGTCTTTAGCAACATCTAAATAGAAATTTGAAAGATCAACGATCGTAAAGCGTTGAATGATCTGGAAATGAAAAGTTATGATTAAAGTTCAGTAGTCTCTCAAAAATACACATTGAAGAAGGAATTACTAATACATCCTAATAACAGCAAAGGAATTAACTACTACCGATGTCAAATGTATTTTACACATGCATAAATAGTATTGGCAATGACAAGAAGCTTCTACTACTGAAGCAACAAGTACCTGGTATATTTTGTAGAACTGGTAAAGCTCATAGCTGTCCTTTATTGTCTCCACAATATTCCCAAGTTGGTATAATGCATATTGGTCAATTTTTGGAAGCTTGGTATATGAAACTGTATTTTCTAGCTACAAAAAAATTAATTATTAGATGAAATCATAAGAAAAAAAATGAAAAACAAAGCATGTTCATGGCCATTATTAAGTATTTCTGAACAAGATAACCAAACATCTTCATGGTTATTATAAAATATTTCTTAAATAAGTCTAGCTATTTTTTGCAAAAGTTAGCATGCTTGTGCATTTGGTACATCAACTAAAGATATGGAACAATTTTAAAAAGCAACTGTATTTTCCTCCCTTCTCTAGGATTATAGCATATCATAACTAAGAGCAATGATCGAATGAATAGACTGGCAGAGACCTGTAGTGATGCTCTTTTACAGAGTCCATTTTGACAAATTTGAAGTAAATAACAAATTTTTATCAAAATATTATGAAAGGTGATGAAGAAAACAAGCCAGGAAACTAATAACAAAAGACACTTCAGAGGTTAATCATTGGTTGTGGAGCACATATACTAATTTTTTAAAAAAAAGAATGAAACAAATAAAACAGATGGCATACATTCCAATCATGCAGATTTGACAATAGAAACCGCAATGTTCCACGTAGTTTCCTATACATATCAGACATTTGGCGGAGAATTTGAGGGCCAATCAACACATCTCCAGTGTAGTCAACACTTGAAACCCAAAGACGAAGAACGTCAGCTCCATAACCCGGTTGATCCTAAAATAACAAATTAAGAATCAAACACCAGGCATGATTGAAAGAATTTAGAAGCAAGTATATTTGAACAAACCTTTGTGTTTTTCCCTCCACTAATTACAACATCAGGATCAACAACGTTGCCAAGAGATTTGCTCATTTTCATACCCTTTTCATCAAGTACAAACCCATGTGTAACGACACATGAGTAAGGAGCAATTCCTGCAAAAAGCACAGATAAAATGAATAAACTTATTAGGTTGCTATGGGCATGCGGATGTTAAGATAATATTAGGCTGTGCAAATCAACAAATCCAGAAGAAAGAAATTCTGAATTAATATTGAATCATGCTTAGTGCAAATTCTAATGGTTTAATTATTTTTGTCACAACCATAATCAATTAAAGAGACAATCATATGCTATTCAAGCTGCAATTAATAAGCATCCATGAAAAGATTCTTAGTTGGAACATTTTTCCAAAATGATGTATTAAATTCTTTCATGTGTTAAAATAATCAACTGTGTTTCAAACTACATGGATTAGTCTTGGTTGGCAACTGCTGATTTAGCACAAAGAATCTTTTCAACAAACATTAGCACCATGCAGATTGAAGTGTGTCTAAAGCAAACAGTATTCTAAAATGAAACTAGATACCTGTTGATGCAATACTGGTTAATAAAGAGCTCTGAAACCATCCACGATGCTGGTCAGATCCTTCAAGGTACAGATCTGCAGGAAAACATAGCCCATCCCTTTTGCCTAAAACTGCTGCCCAAGATGAGCCTAGAAATGTACCACACGAGCCATTACAAGAAAAGAAAAAATAAAGAACAGTACTTGGTGTCACTCAAAAAGGAATGCAGTAAATTGATTATAAGACATGAACACCAAAAAAAATTGAATAATTGTAAATGTTGAATATTTTTAACATTAACAAAAGAAAAGTCCAGATCACAGATAACTTAATGCCTGAGGAAGTAGTCCTATGATTATAAACAAAAGCAAAATTCAGACCTCATTTCCAGTAGCAATTTTGCTGTCACTCGGAGTCTAATTAGCCTTCAAATGCAATAATATTGTTTGCATTTTAGGTTTAGGCTAGTTCTTTTTCTAAATAATTAGATCATTTCGATTCTTAAAGAACATATTTGGAAAGAGAGTGATGATGCATTAAATATTTTTTTTAAAAAATAAAAGCCTATATTCAATCTCACATTCTTAGAAACAAAAAAAGAGCAAAATAAGAGACAAAAAATTGTTAAATAAACTTTGTAATCTAATCCTCTCTCTTATTATTCTCTCAATAGCACATTTTGCTATGGTTGATAGAGGCTGTTTTCTTCTTTCCATTTTTCATAGCTACAATATATATGAGGATTTGATTTAGAACCAAAGCCAGTATTTAGGATGATACTAGCAACTATCTCATATTACAAGTGGATGCTAATAACTGCCTGTACTCAGGCTATTATACCCCCTCTCATATTGCCAAGATCAACAATACAAAATTGAAGCCGAAGAAATATCTTCAACTTGATATGCAAATAATCCTTGATAGGAGCCAACAAATTCCTAGGACCATGTAAAATGAAATATTCTTTCAGGATGCCACAATTTGTATGCCAGAATTGCATACCAGAGTCAAACCAAACATCCATTGTATCAGTTCCTTTGTAGTATTCTGATGCGTTTTGCCGATATTTCTCAGGAAGAAGGTCTTTGGTTGACATGTACCACCAGGCATCGCTACCCTTCTTTGACACTATATCTGGAAAATAGAAAAATTAAACTATAATTAGCAGCATGAAAAAGATAAAATGTGCCAACCAGAGACAATTTCTGGAATATGGAAGAATGGGCCATGCCAAGCAACAACATAAACAATCCAGACACAGGAGTGCAACAAACAAAATTCCAGCATGAATTGCAGAAGATGTGGAAATACAACACACATGATTGCTTACTATCTAACAGAATACAGGAGAGCAGTTTTGAGCATCCTATAAAAGTATTGTTCTTAAAAAAATTGCACTACCTTTAACATGTGCAATGGTTTCTTCAGAGATCAGCGGTTCTTTAGAGTGAACATGATAAAAAACAGGAATTGGAACTCCCCAAGTTCTTTGCCGTGAGATACACCAATCAGAACGGCTAGAAGTCATAGCAACAATTCTGTTCTTCGCCTGGCAATTACTATACATGTCATCAAAGATAAAATAATGATGGAATTGTTAGGAAAACAAACTTTAGCACCAGAGTATAGGTAGTATTATACAAGAAGATTTTCAATCCTGCTACTCCCATGAATGCCCACTAATTCATCATACCAAACTAGCCTCTGCTTCCCGGTCTGATCTTCAAAACATTGCTCACGTGAATGTCTCTTTACACTTAATCAGTTTATTAGTATTATATAGCAAATGTTCCTAAGTCTCACGAATCTCCTGAATCCCCTTCCATAGGCTTCACTTTTTTCACCTGCTCACTTCCCCATCTCACGATTGCTTCCTAGCCTACAGCTGCCCACAAATACCTCGCAGTGGCTTTCACGACTTAGTTATAGGTAGGTATTTTCTTCCCCCTCCGGTGTTTCTTCTTTGTTTCTTTCTCTATATATATTTTTTTATTTCACTAAGAATAATCTGTCAGCAATCGTGAATGACCTGATGAAGTTCCTTGTCCAATTTTCACCATGACTAGTGCTCTCAAAAAAGTGAAGCTTAAGTAACAAGAGCTCATTAATCCCATTACTTATAGTCTCATACAAGTGAAGAAAATGAAAGACAGTAACTAATGTTTCAAGATAAGGTTTTTTGTCTTACGTATAATGTACATAGAAAATGAGTTTACAAGTTAAGTAGCATTGATAAAAAAATAGCATATTTACCTTTCAAGTTAAGGTACATAAAAAAAAAAAAATTTAAGAGTTGATTGTTCTGAGTGATTTGAGCAATGAAAATGCTTTACACATAACAAAAAGGAGTATATATAAGCAAAAAAGCAAATTATTATATCAAGCAGTCAGTAGAAGAAAGTTGGAGGAGATACAAAGGACCATTTTAATTTTATTTTTTAAAAAATGAAAAGAAGTATAAAGCTCATGCTTGCTTATTTGGCAAACAAAAAATTTTCAAAGGTTATTGATACCTGTGTAGGAATCCAATTTACTTTACCAATTGCATCCATAGCCATGTCTCGGAAGCCATCAACAGATGCAAACCATTGTTCAGTGGCTCTAAATATTGTAGGTTTCTTTGTCCTCCAATCATAAGGATACTTGTGCTCTAAAAGAAGCCATAATATTGATAGGATAAATATAGACTTAAAAATCAAATCATACAAAAAGATATACTACCTACATGACAAGGGAACTTACTGTATGGCTCTTCGAGAACAAGTGATAATTGTTCATCCAGATACTTCACAATAGCAACATTACCAGCCCCAAGAACTTCCAGGCCATTAAACTCACCAGCTTCCTCAGTAAACTTTCCTTCATCATCCACTGGAGAAATAATAGGTAGTCCATACTTTATGCCAGTTATATAGTCTTCTTGTCCATGACCAGGAGCAGTATGAACTAACCCAGTTCCTGACTCTGTTGTGATATAGTCTCCACCAAGCACTACAGGGCATTCCTTGCCACTTATAGGGTGAGCATACCTACATCACATTTTCAACAAATATAATTTCTGTAAAACTACACAATGGCTTCTGGCAGCAATAGTTGTCACAGGCAATAGTTTTGTGTAGATTGTTTACAAGACCTTCGATGTTTGATCATGGATCACCATACAGTAGTAGATCATGCAATGATGTAATTCATATAGTTATAAATTAAACAGTGGAGATATATAATAACTATTATGTAAAAGTCTCAACCTGAAATTTTCCAGACATGATCCTGGGAAAATTTTATGCACTGCAAATTTCACCCCCCACTTAGACTCAAGTGCAGGTACAAGTTCGGAAGCCACAATCACAAAACACTTTGTACCACAAAATTTCAAGAAACCACCAACTTTTGTTTGCTTCCTCAAAGGGACTGTAACATCTTCAGGAGCATGATGTAATTCAGCAACCACATATTCAAGCTCAGGATTGACAGCAACAGCTGAGAATTCAGAATAAATATTACTAACTTTGAGGTTGAGATCATTTCCCTACTAAAAGAATCTTGTCATAACAAAAAAACTTCCACAGCTTTGACCTTCTATGATTCATGAGTATAATTTCATTAATAAAACCAATCATTTAGAACACTTATGCTAACATTATAATATTTGGAAACAATGGAGAAGTATCGATGTAAATTGGTATCAGATTTTAGAGTACTCTAGAAATCATCTAGATGAGAATTTCTCCATCCAAATCCAAAATATTTAGAAATACCATGTAGGGCATTTGGATTCACACCCGTGTCAAATAATAATACCCGAGTACAAATAGCTTAAATAAATAGCACCCTATACTCTTGAAGTGGAAAAGAAATTAATAATTCTCTTCTCCTTCCCTTGCAATACATGAGCTACTCTAACTCTTTACATAGTGAAGCACTTCCACATATGAGTTTTCAGTTAATATTTAGTTCCTTCTGATAAATGATTTATTACTTGAATTTGGTTCTTTCTGACGAAGTCTACAATGCAAACTGAACTTTATCATAAAAATATTAAACCTATAAAGCTTTACCGGCATTTGCAGGAATAGTCCAAGGGGTGGTTGTCCATATGGCCAAGTACAAATCTGGAAGAAACTCCTCAACTAACTGAGGTGAAGCTGAGGATGCACTAATGATCTTGAAAGTAGCATATATGCTTTTAGAAATGTGTCCCTCAGGATACTACAAAAATAGAAGAAAAAATGGAGATAAGAATAATTGATCAATTAAAATACAGGCCTTCAGAGAAGAAAAGCAACAAAGGTAAGCACCATATATATTGAAATCAGTGGACCTTTATAAAAGACCTACACAATAACTGAAGGCCTAAATATAACACAGGAGAGAGCTTTTCAGTTTTATTGAATACCCACTGTCTTATAGAAAGAAAGTTACAATGGTTCTGATACCATAATCTCAAGTAAGGATGATGACTCACCAGAAAGAAAGATATGAGAAAGACTACTATTAGCATATGCAAGCCTACAATGGAGCATGCACATGGAATTAATCTGATTTCACAAATGGAGATGAGTATGGGTTCAGTTGCAGATGAACCAGTGTAGGTGACAGTGTAGCAAAGATTAAAAAAAGGACAGGAAAGAAGAGTGTTAAAGAAAATATGAAATGAATTTTATTTCTCCTTCATAAATTCAATAATATATATAATCTTTTTAGGCATTATCTAGTCTGCCTAGCACTTGATGGTTGAAATTCCTAATTTTTCGTAATAACCAGCTATCTACAGATCTAATTCTAATGATGTCATATAATCCCTTTCTATAGCAACATAAATACCTATTGGATGGATTACTCTATTAGCTCTTAGAAAGAACAGTCCTAGAAAAGAGTTGAATCACAGTCAAGCTTGCTACAGTGACCAGCATTTATTGTTTGCCATAATGACCCATATTTATTGAACCAAACACTATTTCTATGAGGATTCACAATTTTGTGTAGTTTAGATCAGTATCAAGCTTAACAGTTGAAAATGATTAGTTCACTATGCTGAGATTTACACTCACTTTGGTTCATACAAATGGCTCTACCATTTGTTTGTGTAACAAAAGCTAGGTGGTCAAGATGGAAAAGGGTGTATGATGTTTCAGTGATTGACATGTCATGCAAGGTGTCAGGTGGTTAACAACTGCCAATAGGAAGGAGAACTGAGAACATTAACAATCATAACTTGAAATTAACTAAGCTGGAAGATAAAACGAGTGAAACAATGTTAAGAAAACATGAGAAAAAAGGATGGGTTTTGCATTCATAGTAATCGTGCTTATCCAATTAAGAAGAGGAAATCTAAGAAGAGGATAAGTTACAGAGGTGAATACAGAAAAAATATGATTTGCATGTAAATATAGTGTGAATGAGACTATTTACTGAATTTATCCAAGGAAAAAATGAACTACAGAGGTTAGGCATATTTGTTTCTCTAACATTTTGTTTACTTGTCATAATAGTTTGTTATCAGGGAAGCCACAGACAAGAACTCAAAAGTGTAGATGAAGTAAAATACTCAACAAATGAATTAATGAAAAGAAAAGAAAGAACAAAAAAGCTCAAAAATAACCATCTATTCACCAGTAATTTACCTCCAATTCAGCCTCTGCCAAAGCTGTGCGTGAGGATGGGCTCCAGTGAACAGGCTTTCGACCCCTATAAATATATCCTTTGAGAGCCATCTTGCCAAAAACTTCTATCTACCAAAGACAAATACAGAGAATGTAATATTTAGGAAAATATTAACAATATGACTGGATCTGTTTGTAACATTGAAGCTATAGAAAAGTGTCATCGAACCATAGTCTCCAATTATCAATACATCTTTAGTAGTATTCATCCAGATAAGCTACCAATAAAATCAACTCTCCATCACCTTTTCATGCAGAATGGGTATGTCAAGAAACAAAACAAAAAACAATGAAAAATGAAGACATTGATCAATCGGCATCAATTATTGCAAAATAGGCGATGACAATGAGAGCCACAAATAGATGTCAGAATCAATATCAAGCTGTTAATATTATTAGTAAGGCTTTTACATATTTATAATGTGTTTGGCTGGAAAGATATTTTACTTTTCATTTTTCATTTCTTGGAAAAGTGAATTTGAAATCTGAAAAGAGAAAGAAAATAAATTTTAGAATGATTACATTAGAATGATTTTTTTATACATTAGAAATTACTAGGGGTGAATGAAGTGATAAAATTTACTTTTTATGTTCATTTTTTAATGGATTTATTTTATTTTCTAAAAACTACAACCTGAAAATACAAAATTTTAATTAACAAATAATATTTGCAAACTAAGGAGTTAGAATTTCATATATGGCATTACATGTATTTTAATTTTACACCAATTTTCCACTACTGCTTCAAGAAAAAAGAAATTATCTATCTTGACAATGAATACTGATAATTGAAAATAAATAATAAATTCTTAAAAACCCAATATATGTTTAGTTTCATTAAGCTAATATTAACTGAATTTTCTATGATAAATAGTTTTATTCTATCAACATAAATTAAAATTGTAAAAAAAAAAATTATGTTAATTATGCTCCCATGTATATATATTATTTTCAATACATTATTATCAAATTGAAAAATGTGTTGATGATTAACTAGCCTATATTAACCGACCTCCAACTAAGACTAGTGCGACTAAATGATGATCATGATTATCCAATCTACATTAATTACAATGACATATTTGCATGTCCTTAAGTTTGTATGCGTTAAAAAAATGAAATTTGAATAGTTAACATGAAAATCAACACGCCGCATGGAGATTTATGTGATCACCACTTTTTAGCTTGTAATTATAAAGTACACCACAGTGTCAGGCATATTTGAAGGTCTTAACATAGAAAATTAGATGGCAAGCATAACGGTGTTAGATAAAAAATATTGTCAAGCAAGGCTCGTCAATCTCAGCAGTTCATAATGCAGTCCTGTCTAACAAATTGATGTTACAGTTATTTAAACAATTATCACACACCAACAATGTCAAAAATTTCCTGTTTAAGAGCTGAATCACTATTTTAAGAAAGTGAAAATGTCTGCCATTTTTCTGGAAAACTCAAACACAGTCAAGTGAGAAATAAAAGGAGAAATAAGTGAATGGCAAGGTACTACCAACCTGTGCAGCTTCATATTCTGGGAAAAGGGTCAGATAAGGTGCATCCCAATCAGCCCATACCCCAAAGCGCTGTCAACTAACAAGAATTAACTATATCCAAAAAACATAAAAGTAACTCAATGTAGTAGGATATGAAAGATCCTTGGATGTAAATTTAGCATAAATAGTGTAGTTATGAAAAGTTAGAGAGATAAAATTTACCTTAAAAGAGTTCATCTGAATATTAACAGTACTTTTTGCGAACTTTGCAGCCTTTTCTCTCAACTTCAAAGGCTTTAACTCCCTTCTAGTATCTTCATCCATAGACTGCAGAACTGAGCAATATAAAATTGAGTGAAAGGTCATTGCAGAAGGGATTGTATAAAAGTTAGATATGTCTATAAGAGGCAAAAACGAGAGAGACTAAAAAGTTGCTTGGTTGTTGGTGATTCGATCATACAAATAATAACATATTTTCTTTGAAAAAGAAATATAAATCATGTCTTCTTGCTTTACCAATTACCAGATGACAAAGTAATGATAGCTGAAACAAATGAACACAAGGAAATCCGATGTAGAAGAGTTCTGCAGATGCATCAATGAAACGTTTTATAGCAATTGACCAATTTTTCCAACAATCCAGCCAAGGATCAGTAGTAGAATTTCAATACACTACGTCATTACCAAACAGTGTATATATAGATACCAGATAGTACAGAGATGAATACTTTACATCTTCATTTGATTCATTTTCAAAAATACTTGCATCCTCATCCCGCAGTTGCTTTGTGTATAATGTTGCAAAGGTAAAGTTTCATTTTAAGTCAGATAATCAGTCCCAGACCAAAGCGAAATATTAGTATCATGTTAGCATACCAACTGTGGTGCCTGTCAACACTGAAGAAGGGGGAACAACTGCAGAATTAGCAGCATGGGAGCTGGAGAGGAAGGAGAAGCCTATCTGGAAGTTTGCCAAGCCAGATCCATCAAAATTGCTGCTGAAATTGCAGCCTTCTGCCTTTGTCACAGGTTCCCAGGTGTGCTACATCTCAGACTGTGCCAGCATCTCACTAGAAGAGTGGAACACAGTGTTCCGCCTGTGTTGACGGATGGCATGATATCTAAAACTGTGAACATTCCTATATCAGCTTACATGAAATGTTGGAATTGTATCATCGCATATCATACTTTCACAACTATACCCCTCAGCCATAGTTTTCAAAAATCGCAATCTATGATGCGATGTTGATAAAAAGTCCAATTGAATAGCACCTACTGTTGGAAATCCATGTTTAACTTGGACTTTTGTGCATGAATTTAAAATATTTACAATACTTGACAAGAAATTCAACAGTCTAACAATTCATATTGTGATTGTGCGAATGCTAAAAACAGATAGGTAATTTGCACCTGTATTGATGGATGGCATGATATCTAAAACTGAGAACATTCCTATATCAGCTTACATAAAATGTTGGAATTGTATTGTCGCATATCATACTTTCACAACTATACCCCTCAGCCGTAGTTTCAAAAATCGCAATCTACGATGCGATGTTGATAAAAAGTCCAACTGAATAGCACCTACTGCTGGAAATCCCTGTTTAACTTTCGCTTTTGCGCATGGAATTAAAATATTTACAATACTTGACAAGAAATTCAACAATCTAACAATTCATATTGTCATTGTGCAAATGCTAAAAACAGATAGGTAATTAGCTTTCTGTGAAATGCATGATTCTAGAGATTTACAGACAAGTCATAACACATCAAATCTATGAGAGATACTTCACTAATTTAACCCACATAGTGAGAGAAAAAAAGTGTGCTAAGGATGTGGAACTTGCCTTTTAATTCTATTGGAAGGCCATGACAATCCCAACCAGGAACAAAGTTGACTCTGTAATTACGAAGAAGCTGGAGCAAACGCACAGGTTAATACAGAAACAACCGAGCAAAAAAATCAAGATAAAGCATTTGCAAATTAAGAGGCAATAAACCAATTTATCTTTTTTAATCAGCATCCGCAAACTCAGAGAAATACACATGCATAAGCACACATACTTTTTGTGAAGATGGGCAATGTGAGGGATTTATAACCCCGTTTTTAGCAATCTGCCAAATAGCTAAGGAGAAAAGAAACAAAATAAAAAGATCTCCAATGGGATGTTTGATTGTGATTCTGTGATTAACCTCTCAGTGGCCCAGTGCATAAGTTCAATACACTTTCAAATAATAAGGTATTCAAATTTTGAGGCTTCAAGAGCATGAAGCCAAAGAACAAGCAAAGAGTTTCTAAATCTAGGTGTCTGGAGTTTGCCTTTTTGCATGTCCCTTTTTGTGTCTGGACCAGTACATATGTTCAATGCACTTAAGGCACAATTGCGCCAACATTTCCCACGGTGAAAAGAAACTACATTAGAGACAAACCTGGGAAATAATTCCCCAAGTGGCTTTTCCTACCATTTCTACACAGGAAAGGATGCTGTGAGAGATTATTTTTCCTGTCATACAACTTTTGGCTTCTTCCCAAGCCAAGTGAAAAACATAATTTGGGCAGAATATAACCATTTGATTCTTTTGAAAAATAAAATAATTTTTCTTAGTTATCTTGATTTGAAATTATTTTTTGTGCTTTTAACAAATAATTTTTAAAATTTAAGTTTTCCTCCCCTCTTTTCTACGCTCCAAGGAATTATTCCCCTGTCCTGTTTCTTTCTCTAACTATTGCCTTTCTGCATGAAAAATTGAACTAAAAGCACTTCCTGCCTTCCTGGTGATCAACAGCTTCCAAGTAGAAAGTCAACACATGTTATTAGTAATACAACCTCCTTCTAGGGGCTTCTATGCATAGGATAATTTAAAAATGTTGCTTTTCTATGTGACAGTTTTACAACTGCCTACACTAGGAACACTATCTCTAAGAGCATCCACATTGGTGTTAATGTGTGGGTATTATAACACTCAAATGGTGTTACCACCAATGTGTGTAAGTGTTATAACACCCACATATTAACCGTGTTCATTTCAATTCTTTGAACACAATGAGCAGATTTTATTAAAAAAAAATAAGAAAATAAATTTTGGGTATAAAGAATAAAGATGAATAAGTGGGCAGTAGGACCTACAAATAATGAGTGTTAACGTTAAAATGAATATGGGTGTTGTGTTAATATAATGGGTATGTGACATGCTTTTTGAAGATGTCACATATTAATACATTCAAACTAATACAGATGTCCAAAAAAGAAGCCGATCCCACTATTATAATAAAAGATAGGTTATTGTATCTTAATTTCTTTTTCGAATTTAGATTGCCTTACTGCACGACTTAAGCAAAATGGTTCCTCGGAAATTTGAATATCACACATTTTCATTGACTTAATTAAGCAGTAGCATCTGAAAAAGGATAGCAAAATATCTAAGAAAAAAAATAAAAGGAAGATAAATGCAAAAATCAAGGGCTAATGGTACCTTGTATCGGTTGATAATGTCCTTCAAAATCTTATTTAGAGCATGACCCATGTGCAGACTACCATTTGCATAAGGTGGGCCGTCATGAAGGACAAAGCTCCTCTGCCCATGCAATCAGGCATCAAGACTTCCAACAATTTCAAACTATTTCTAACAATATACAAGATTTTATGAAAAATGGGAAAAGATGAAGAAAAATTCAGCCAAAGTAGCTCACCCCAGTATTTCTATCTGATACTCTCTTGAAAACCTGATTCTCCTCCCACAACTTCTGGATCTCAGGCTCTCTAACCACTGCATTAGCCCTCATCCCAAATGTGGTCTTGGGCAAGTCTACCGTGTGCTTATATTTTCCTTCCTCTTTAATCCCACCTTTGAAGACCAGTATCAATGTGAAAATTACACATAGAAACATACTACATTCAAACAAGATCAAACCTTTCAAGTAGTTGGCTGGCTTTTGTCTAAGATCACCATTATAACGAAACTAAATTAAACTCAAGTACTAGTTTCATTTCGAAGCATACTAACACCGAGCCAATCAAAAACACTATTTTACCCGAAGGTAGAAAATGTTGAGCGAGTGAAGATTACCATCAGACGCCTTCTTCGCTGCCGCCATCACAGGTCCCCGGGCTCTCCGTTTCGATCCAGAACCACCGCAACCGTGGGGCAGATCGGTAGTCAAAGGTCGGGCGAACAGCACAGGCCATATAAAGGAAGCATTTTGACGGCCAAAGCCAATCCTCCGACACGACACCTACGTTACGGACGAAAAATCAAAAGACGGCATACAAGATTGAGCCGAATAAAGCGACGAGAGGGGAGGGGGAGGGGGAGGGGGAGTACAAGGGAGGAGGAGACCCGGAGCGCAAACTTGACTTCGCCTGAATTGAACAAAGTGGCGGCGGCGGAGGAAGACTTGAGGAGCGGAGCTACTTCCATGACGAGGTGGCGGCGCTGGAGCAGGGGCACAATCTATCTACTGAGTACTGGGCGAAGGGCATGGCCCTCACAAGCCGAGCAGAGGGAGGGGAAGGATGGATACGTCGAGCAAGCAGTCAGGGGAGAAGGAGAAGGAGAAGGAAGAGGATGATGGAGGAGATTTAAAAAGAGAAGGGAAGGGAATGAAAGGGAAGAGGAAGAGGGTTTGGTTCCAATGTTCCGCCGGAACAACATTACATGGACGGTGGTGCGCCTCTCATTGCATTGTATGGAAGACAATGGATAAGTAGGTTATCCAGGAGTATCAGGTCGGAGTTTAAGTGACTAATTATGTTTGATTAATCAAGTTTTAATTTAATTTATTTTTTATAAATTGCATAAAATTAGATAGATGCCGATATAAAATTCAAATAAAGGGTCTAATCATATTAGATTTATTATACATAATTTTATCTCGTATTTTGTTAAGAGCTATTTCGCAATTTAAATTTATGATCTCAAGATCAATTTTATAATTGAGTCAAGTTTTCATTATAAATTGCATAAAAGTTGCATGTGGTTTTATCATTTAAAGTAAATCAATTTAATTTTGCCAAAATTATTATGGAGTACTTTATATTGAAATATTTTTATTATGTTGGTGAAATTTTTATATAATAGATTTTATATTATCGTAACAACTATATACTAGCTGTTATAATAATTTTAAGTGATTTAAACAAAATTAAAGTGATAAGTTTAATTAATTTTTCTTTATCTCGTAGTAGCTTAGCTATTATAACAGCACTAGAATAAAGCTATTTTCAAGATAAAAAAATATATTGAAATATTATTTTGACTTTAAAAAAATATATTTTTAACAAAAATAATAATTAGGGACACTCTTTGATTTTTATCTTAAGTATTTCATATTTATTATGCAAATTAGGTGTGTCACTAATTGAGACATTATGTAAGATTATCTAGGCATAAGTTAGGTAGGAGGCAATCTAAGTATTAGCCAAAGATTTAACATTTCAGGTCTAAACGTATAACCAAGTAGACTAGTAGTAAGAGCATCTCCAATGCAAGATTTTTAAAGAGATTTGTAAAATGAAAAAGCTAAATTAAAAAGTTCTAACCATTGTGGATATAAGATTCGAAGTTTGTTGTTAAAGAGCAGTAGTGAAATTTTAAAGCTGTTTTTTTTATTGAAATTGATGTAATATGCATGTAGCCATGTAATTACACATTATAAAATGGATCACACAAAAATTATTTAAAACTTTAACTATTGGAGATGTTTCAATAGGTTTTTAGAATGTTAATGTGGCATGATGTGACATATTAAAATTATAAAAAAAATTATAAAACTCTAACTATTGGAGATGCCCTAATTATATTTATATGTCGAAGCATGCAAGGCGGCATGAT
Organism: Zingiber zerumbet; assembly: GCA_037833815.1. Taxonomy (NCBI): domain Eukaryota; kingdom Viridiplantae; phylum Streptophyta; class Magnoliopsida; order Zingiberales; family Zingiberaceae; genus Zingiber; species Zingiber zerumbet. Next base: position 12,598,877 of record JBBMJZ010000002.1, read on the forward strand.
GCTTTTCGACAACATTGTGGTTATTTCACATAACTCCATGGTGCTAGGCTTAGATAAAACACGAGTGGTATGGGGATTGTAAGGATTGAAAGGGTTAAATGTACTTTAAATGTATTTATACTTTGTTTGAGGTTTAATTTCATACTATTCAAGTTATAAACTAATTAATATCATTTGTTTATCTAAAATGTCTCCTCTCCCTTTCATTTAGTATTGTTGTTAAAATTGTCTTGCTAACCTGGGTCAAAAGTAAGCGCTCAAGTAGTTTCTTTAAGTATTCATCGTTTGAATTCTAACAATAATGTATTATAGGGTATTTCCCTCTAGTGTGATGGAAAATTTGGAATGTTGATTGTTGGGTAAGGAGTCATAGAATATTTTTCTCTAGTTAGATGAAATTTTTAGGGTGTTGACTGTTGAGCGAGAAGTCGTTCGTACTTTTAAATTTGTCTAATGGTTGATCTGTGAAGTTGACTGTCCATCGCTCGTGGCCGAAGCCGAGGGTGACATATGAACAATGGCCTGATCAACCACATCAAATGTACTACCCAACCTTTGTCCCCATTGGTGCCCAGCCTCTCGTCGCCCGACCAATCAAGGACATTCCTTTCCGTTGACTATTTAAGGTCGGGTAATGATAGGTAAATATATAATTTTCTTTTCTCGTATGCGCGAAAGTTACTCTTCTCTCTTAAGCTTCTCAACTTCTTCTTTCTAGCGCACCGGCGTGCCTCATCTTTTAGCTTTGTGTTGACTTAACCATTGGATGGGTCACGCTAACAATGTCGATGCCTACATTTGTCTGTTGACTCGCAGGATCTGAATGTTGATCAGTTGGACAATGTAGATCGGAGATGAAAAGGATCAGAGGACCAAACATGCTGAGGAGGATACCATCAATAAAATTTTAAAAACTTAATGACTACTTATTTATTCTCCAAAGTAAAAAATAATGAATATTTAATAATATTTTTTAAAAATATTCAACTCGTTAAAATCTTTAAAAGCAAATTAAATATCTTAATTAAATTGAGAGGATCAAACTCAAGACTAAAGAGTAACTAATTTAGTAATCTTGATCGAGTGAAACTCAAAGATAAACAAGTTAACTTTAGTTGACTTAAATAGGAGATCTAGATGGAAAGGATCTATTCATTATCTATCGATCAAGAAAAATAACTCTATGAGTTAAGATAAAGATGAAATTGTTATTTTATTTTTTTACCGAGAGAAATCTATGGTTACTCAAGATTAGTATTTTAATTTTATCATATATGAATAGGAGTATGATCATCATGAAGTTTTAAAATCTGTCTAAATTCATCAAGTTTTTGTTATAAATTTTATAGAGTTTATATATGGTTTAAGAATTCAAGATTGTCCATTTGTTTATGTTATAATCTATGAACCCTAAATTTCAATTACGTATATATTCCGCTGCCATAAACCTTTGCCTTCGTAAATGCGTATATGTCTAGGCCAAAGTGTATGCTCACCAGAATTTCTATTTTAGTTAACTCGGTAAATAGTGATGGCATATGATGATGTTCTTTCTATACAAGTATTGTATTATGAATTGTGACTTTATGAAACTAATGATGATGGCATATATTGTTATATAATTTGAATTTATTTTATGTTGGTTTGTTAATCACTAAAGTGATCTTACCATAAAGTTAATAAATTCTAAATTATATAATTAAACTTTAATTACCTATAAGTACGTGATTAGTGATCGGGGACCTACCCAAGAATTAGAGTTAGGGGATTAACTTAATATAATAAATTATATATTATTATCAATATATATATATATATATATATATATATATATATAGCAAAATGTCATTTACATTATACTATTTAACAAAGTTATAACCTACGAGGTTTTGAAACATAAAATTCATTTATAATAGAATCTATATTTATATCCTTAGTTAAATCTCGTTCAATATAGAGTGTCAAACAATCATCAAGAAAGTCATCCTCTATTTTATTACAAAGTGGTATCTTCATATGTTTCATTGCTCAAAAGACTCGCTCAGTGGTGGCGCTAAAAACAGGTAACATTAAAATAAGATGAATCAATCTAGTCAACATAATATAAACATTTCACCGTCCACTCTCAGTCAATTGCTGACACAACTCAACAAGTGTAGAAACCTTCAAACTCTTCCAAAGCAACAATGTCTTGATATGTGAAATCTTCAAGATAAAATTTTATTGCAAGCTTGCTAATATCATCACTGTTAATTGAGTCAAATGAATTTTTAGAATTTAAAGTTATGCTAAGAGAAAGAAGTTTCACTTATGACTGATTGAAATGAGCATTTAACTCCATCAAGATAAATCTATTGTTGCATTAAATACATCAAAGTGGTAATGATGCTCAACTGTAGTTTGTTGACGGAAACGACTGATCTTATATGGACAATCAAGGTCAGGCAGATCAATTTAATTTCTCAAACAAAAACTCACTTTATAAAAAAATTCTTCCCACCTACATTCTCTAAGTTCTTAAAGGATAGTTTTGGTGTTACTTCGGGATGGTCTAGTGGCTAGTGCATGAGGTATTGCCAACTTGAGGTCTGGGATTCAAATCTCGACACAACCGAGGTAAATACCTCCCTCATGCACTAGTCATTATTCCAAGGGCTAGTAATCACTCTTGATTTACCTCCTCTATGTTGACCTTAGGACGAGTTGGTGGGTGTGCTGGGGGCGAGCACATTCGTCTTTTGTCAACTTAAAGGATAGTTTTAGTAATAAAGACAATGTAATAGCAGTCAAAATATCTTGAGATTTTCTTTAAAGAATTTGACAAAGAGTAGCTATTGTTCTCAGAATTTTGTGCATTAAGTGCAAAATAAACACAAATTCAAAGCTTGTCATGTTTCTATAAATCCCCTGAACTTTAGCCTTAGCTCTTCCATTTGGTAAATGGTCACTGAGAACTTCAAAAACTTTACAAGTTGCAACGTACTTACCTATCAAGGTTTTTACAGAGTCATAGTGAGAACTCCAATGAGTAGTTCCTGCTCGTTACAAATTACCAATCCCAGAATCACATTCTCCAATTGCTAACATATACTCAATTTTATTTTTCTGTGCAGCATGTAACTCAGCAATGCACTTAGTAAAAGAAGTGACAATATTAATAATATTATCCAAATGAGAAAAGAATTCTCAAATAACACTGACATCCTTAGTTACAGAAACCATTGTCAGTTGTAATCAATGGGCAAAACAATGGACATAATATGCATAGGGACAATCTTTGAGAAATAATGTCTGAAGTCCATTCCATGCACCACACATATTGCTAGCACTATCATATCCTTGACCTCTAATTTTCTTAACCTGAAGATCATGATGAACAAGGGCATTTGATATCTTTTTTTTTCAAATTCAATAAGGTAGTATCACTAATACTTTTGATGATAAAAAATCTTTCTGTCAAAATTTCGTGATTATTTACAAACCTCAAGATAATAGACATTTGCTCTCATTTAGATATATCTCATGCTTCTTCAACAAGAATACAAAAGCATCTGTCTCCAATTTCTTCATGAACCATCTTTTATACTCTATTGGTTATAATATGTAAAATCTCTTTATGAATTTATAGAGCAATATATTGGGTATTTTTGGGAGCATTCTCAAGTACAACTTCATTAATTTTTTGTACTCATTTTTTCAAAAGCTTTTACCAATTCAAGAAAATTTCCATAATTAGATGAAGATAGAGTTCATCATTACCTCTAACGGCACAACCTTGAAGTGCTAGTCAGCGAACAGTTACAATTGAGGTCCTTAAACGTAAATAATTTTTCTCCCTTTCCCCTTGAGATTGAACATGTATCACATTATCAATATGTTGTGATGGTTTCATCAAATTTTCACCCCTTCTCTTGCACATAGTATGTGTTGGATCAAAAGGAACCAATAGGGGGGGGGGGGGGGGTGAATATCGCTTCCTAAAACTTTTTCTTTTCTCAAAACAAA
>JBBMJZ010000002.1:12679774-12710798 GCA_037833815.1 Zingiber zerumbet
TTCTCATATTTTGAAAGTATTTACAATGAAAAATATCATGAAAATCCCAAGTGAGTATATATTGAAAAGGTGGACACGGAAAGCAAAAGATGGATACTTTGGAGTTATTGAACTTGTTGCAAACAAAGGTAGTTTGGATCCAAAAACTTGCAACAGTATACGATATAAAGAATTGAGTGGATTGCATGTTCAACTGGTTACCAAGGCAGCAGAGAGGGAAGACACTTACAAGGTTGTTAAAGATGATTTGTTAAGTATGTTTCTGATGGTGGATGAGAGGTTACAAGTTAATGAACCAACTGTCCAACATTCTATTGAAAGCGAGTCTGAAAGTGGCGAAGGAAACTCTCTTGGAGTCAAAGGAATTAAAATAAAGAAGAAAGTGGTTTCAGGTAAGAGATTGAAAAGTGACTTAGATAAGATTTCAAAGAAAAGAAAAGCGACGAGGAAAAATAACCAAACTTCAACAATTGTTAAGGTTTCACCCCCTTTAGGCAATCCACTAAAATTTCAAACGTTTACACAATCAGTTTGAAATGAAAATACAAGTAAACTGAAATTAATTATACCAACAACGATGAAATGGAAGCTAGTGTGTAGTCATCGTCAGGGCAACGTTTAGGCGTCATGGATATCTCCTTTTTGGAGCAACGTGTAAGAGCAAAAGTTATAGAAAATTGTGTTCTTAAGGTGCCAGTCGAACCCTTCTTTTATAGCTCTTTTCGGGCGCCTAGGCTAATCCTCAGGTGCCCCCATCAAACTGACGTGGTTGCACCTCATTGAAAATCTATCTCTAAAACTTTATCCAACTTGGGGTGCTTGGACTCATCCGGGCGCCTAGACCTGTCCGGGCACCTAGGCTATGACTTATGCTAGGCAATCAGTGTGTGCCACCACAGCTCGGCTAATCGGTAGTTCGATCCTTTCCCGGGCACCTGGACATCCTAGAGCCTGGACGTCCAAGCACCTGGACCTCCTAGCGCTTGGACGTCCAAGAACCTAGACCTAGTTCAGGCCCATGAATATCCATTTTCAACTAGCTTCCAACTTCATTATTCTAAAACAGACATAATATAATTTGGACAATTTTGAGACTGTCTGATTGTGATTTTAGATTTCTTATAACCTTAGGTTAAACTGACGCATACTGTTTCCTTAATGGGGAACACGTCCTTACCTGCTCCTCTTAAGAGAGTTTATCTGATGTCAAACGGTTTTGACTTATACTCAATATCCAAGACTTTAGGACTTTTCGTTGGACTTCCGATCTTCAACCCGTCCAATTTTCTACCTGGTGTCCGTGACCTCCAAGACTTTCACCTACTGTCCTCGACTAGTAAATTTTTCCACCCGATATCCTCGACTTGCTAAGACTTCTGTCTAGTCCCTCAAACCAGGACTTCCTTGCCTAGCCGTAACTAGGACTTTTCACTTGCCTAGTTTTCATTAGGACTTTTACCTTTCCCAAACTCACTTAGGACTTTCATATACATTCAGTCAACCTTATCAGTATAACAACAATATTTAACTTTGAATTGTTTAGCAATGTCAAAACTCATGTTCTATTATCTAATATCCCTTGCACCAACACTGAGAGTCAGGAGTCGCGAAAGACAGGAGTCGAGAGTACAATTTCATTAACTTTTATTTACCATCCTGATAAGACTGTTAATCTTTTTAACCTCATGACATTCATTAGTTACTCTTGCATTAATACTCTTGTCATAATAAATGAAAGAGGATTTTTTTTACTATGCCAATAAAAAAATCTTTTTTGTTTTAATCCTATGTTTTATATATATATATATATACAGAGATGATACTGTGCGCGTCGCATAGTACGCGACTGTGTGCACGCACAGTATCATCTCCGTTCTTTTATTTTTTATTTTTTTTAAAATTTTTAAATTAAAAAATAATTAAAAAATTTCTTTACGATTTTATTTCTAGGGTTCATGCTTTGGTTGTAGTGTTAAAGCTATAGAGTTTAGGCTTTTCAATTAGGTTATAGTGTTTGGTTTTAAAAAAAATTTAAAATAAAATTAATTTTAGTATTTATGGAGTATTGTAATATATACTCCTTTCATATAATCTATATTGTTCATCAATTTTCAGTTCCTTTGGAGAGGTATGATGATTGACATGTGATATTATTATATTATATAATTGGTTAAAATTCGGTATGTCTGATAACTTTTTGCCACATTTTCAATTTCCATTAGATTTGACAATTAACAGTGTAAAAAATATATATGTAATAAATAAATTTAACATTACGGCATTATCTAACCGATTTTAGCTAAAAACTTAGTTCTCGATCTTAATAATTTTTTTAGCAAATAAATTCAATAAAAACTTTTTAAAATATAAGTTTGGCAAGGCGTGCCTCTCCTTGAGAAATGAGAATCATGTCAAACTCGACTTGAGGGCGGGCCATGCCAAAACTCGACTCATGTTCATTCCGAGCGCGACGCATGAGATGATATGGTGTCACCTAACTTGAGCTAGCTATGTGTAGAGATGGACTTAAAACTCCTTAAAGTCGGATTGTGATGGTGACCCCACTAATTTGAAGTCTCTAATTGCAAAAATTTCTAAAAGGCACAATAAAATGGAAAAACGAAAACATATGAGCTCGAGAGTTTTTTTTTATTCACATATCTAAATTGTTTTTTAAAAAATAGAGTTAGAAATGAGGGATTTTGTACACTTATATTTTTGAGGCAAATTCTTTTGATAAATTTTCTAAAAAGCACCTTTAAATATTCATTTATTCTAATAAATATTTTATACTTCTGATGATTATCCACAAAGGGCCTCATATCCATAGAAAATAATGTAAATATCTTCTTTTTTAAGTACTCACATTAATCATTTTCTTGCTAAACTTGTTATTCTTCCTTTTTTTTCCCTTCTACCATTATATTTCACCAATAGTAGCAAGCATGTGCCTTTTATTTCGACGATAATAACAAACAACAACCTCCTTACGTAGTGAATTTCCCAACTGACGTGTATCCTAAATTTTTTTTTATTTTATCCTCATTCGATTTGGACGATTATAAACTAAATAAATTACGAAGGACGTCCAAGTAAGTAGAATAATCTTTTACGAGTTGTAATTTAGATGAATTTACGGATAATTTTTTTTTAATAGACGGTGAATCCAAGAACACTGGACTGATAGAATATTTATTGTGAACTCTTTCTAATTTATCTTGATAACTAATAAGAAACTTCTATAATCAAATTAATTATCTCAAAATTAATCGACATAAATAAATATATAATGCCAACTAAAAAATAATAATAATAAAACCCCTCTTTCTATTTGTTATTATGATAGAGTTATATGCCTTCAACTATGCACTTTATCTCAATTCGATTCACTATTGTGTGGAGCATAAGTTGTGCCTCAATGGTCCCATGAGTTAACATAGTTGATTTATATAGGAGGTTAATAGATTGGGAACAATTTCCAATAAATATAAAACACCTTACTGATTTTCTCAACTTTTAGCCTGTGTTTGGTAGGGTGTAATCTACCTTGTAATGTAATCCAGATTACATTATAAGGTTGATTATTTTGTTTGGTTTCATTTTAAACTTGTAATGTAATGTACTCTGGATTACAAAATGTAATGAAGTTTTGTAATCTGGATTACAAAACAAATATATTGTAATCCGATTATATTACAAGGTCAACTTTTAATAAAAATTTAAATGTCAAATATATCCCTAGTATGTCGTCATCCATCATCACCGCAAGCTCCGACAAAGATGTAGCGCCTGTTAGTAGAGGTCATAGGATATTTTTATCATTTTATAATAATACGAATTACGTTCCTTATAAAAATAATGGACACCAAACAAAAGAATGTAATCACCTTCGTAATCAAAGATTACATATATTTCATTACCAAAGGTAGTAATGTAAGATTACATTATATTACATTATAAATTTGATTACAAACTTAATTATATTATATCCAACTAAAGGTACCCTCAGAAGTCACTTGTACTTTTTGATATGTTTGATGGTTGACCGGGATTGCATTGTCCATCTTCAAAATTAGTTAGATCTTAATATTTAGATTATTAAAAAAAAACAGAGAAAGAATTTTTCCACTATGGTGTAGTGGTAAGTACATCTTAGAATTTTCTATGCGTGTAAAAAATTTATCTCCAATATTTGAACAACTGAAATAATGCATGCACAATCACTTGTACTTCTTTGATTTATTTTAATGATCAATATAAAATTTCTATAAATTAGATGGATCATCTCCAAATTTACTTGAATTACCTATGCAAACGAAAAAACTTAAGTAAGAGAATATTTAAATTATTTTCTTCGGCATGAAATACTTTTAGGCTACTTATAAAAACATCGGAGCCTTATGCAAATAAGTGGAAATCAGATGATTTTAGTTGGATGATGTTATCTTTAATAACCTTAATTATTTATTTAAGATTATCAACTAAAGTTTAGGTAATCTATAATTTCTAAGTAATGCTCCATACTTGACACATCAGCAAAAGCAAAAGAGCATGAAATCAGAATCGGAAAATCTTAGAAAATTGAGATATTTTTTGATTCTAGGATTAGCAAATTTTTTTTACCAAAAATACCTTTATAAGAGAAAAATATGAAAAATAAAAAAATACAAAAAATAAAAAAACTTAAAAACAGAAAGACATTAAAAAATTTAAAAAATAAAAAATACGTAAAAATAATAATAAAAATAAGTAAAAAAATAAAATTACAAATAAATAAGTTAAAAAACGTAAACAAATTAAAACAATAAAAAACATAAAAAAAAAGATAAAAAAAAGTAAAATAAACACAAAAAAAAAACATAAAACAAGAAAAGTAAAAGAAAAAAAAAATAAAAAAAATGTAAAAAAAGAAAAATAATAATATGCATTTTTAGTTATGTAACTAAGGGTAATACAGTAAAATATTAAATTTAGGTTATTCATTAAAATCTTTAAATATATTTTTTATTATATTACCTAGGTTGAACTAAATAATATTTGATTATATTTTATTTTTTATAATCTTAATTATATGATTATCTGATAATTACGTAACTTAGATTAAAGATAATAACTTCAACCTAACATAACCTTAAAAATTTGCCAAAGTTTTTTTTTTTTATTTTCTAATTAAGCAGCCTAGCTCGGTACTTAGATTACGTGAGGAAAAGGATAAATTACAAGATAACTCCACCAAATTTCTAGGGTTGAAACTTGAGTGTTTTTTTTTTCAAAAATATATCCCTTAAAAATTAGTTTTTATTTTAAATATGTTATCATGTAATTAACTACTCTCACAAACCTCACTAAGTAAGCTACCTTTTATTAAATTAGATTTAATTCATTAATATTTTTGATAAATCTTTTCTATTATAAATTAGTTAATCTTATTGACTATCCGATCTGTCCCTATAAAAGTTTTTCCACTAGTAAAATCGAGAAGCACGGTTAAATTAAGTCGGACAAAAATGACACAAAAAAAAAACCAACTCTAGTTTTTAGAATTATCATTTTATTTGTTTAATTCAAACTACTTTTTAAATTTATTTTATAAGAATCAAATTATTTTTATAAATTTAAATTAGGCATGTATTTTTAAAATTATTATTATTATTATTACTTCCTCGTGGGATGTTCTTTCCCCACGTGGCATGCTCTTAAAATACGGCCCACCATTGTTTCAGATAAAAACTATGTGAATATAAATTTAAATCAAGAGATAACATATTTTCCTGATCCCCCACCACAAAAAAGGGGGAATTAATAATATTAATAAATCAAAAGAAATTAAAAATGGCCTCCTCCTCAGATCACACAATCGCATTTTCTGGTTCACAAATAAGACTAATAAATCGTTAAACCATTACGGATTATATTAACCGACGAATTCCAGTAGAGGACACGTGGAGGGCAACGGGGGCATCTGAATGGGAATTGGAGGGCCGTATAGTGATCGGCTACGGGATGAGCCGGTGGACATGTTTAATGGTTATGGATTAACCCAAAATGGGATGGTTTACAGGGGTTTTTAGCAATCGAAGAGAGAGAATGAATTTGAGCGTTTCTTGGAAGGAATTGAGGGGTTGATGCAGCGAATTTGGAGTCCAAATCGCAGTTGGACCTCTCGCTAATCCTCCGATCTCGCCTCTGCTTGATTTGGGACAAAATTTAGTGGAATCGCTATATTTTCTCGGCGATCTTATCGGAGCTCGTGATCCTTAAGCTGAAAGCCAACCGTATCGTCTTCCGAGAGGTGAATTGGATCCGTTCCTGCGCCATTTTGTGCACTGTGGTTTTTTCTGATGGTTTTATGGAGTGCTGATTCTTCTCTCCATCTCTTTTGATCCGAGCAAAAATGTTGAACTGTGCAAGGTTTTACGCCTTCCATCATGAACTGAGTTCGTCCCCTATTTTATTTTTTCTCTTCCCGTTCTGCTCTCTTGGTTCTGTTTGCTGGAGGAACAATCTGGATTTCTGTATGATTTGGTATTTCGGTAGAATTCGGTGGCTTTCCAATTATTCACGCAGTTTGTCCCAAGAGAAGGAAAAGCTTCAACTTTTGTTTTATATTCGTCTGTTTCTTGTGGTTTTGGATCTGGATCCTGAATTTCTTCTTTATCATGGTTCCGTTTGTTTGTATGTGATAATCGTTTCGATCCTCTCATCGTTTTGTTGTCACCGAAATTTGGAAGCATTAGCTTCTTCTTTCCTTTTAGTTTACGTACAGTCATCAACCATTTCAACGATAGTGGGCCTTGGATCATTAAATCCCAATCTTATTTTGTTTCCTGAAATATCCTGAGTTGATCTAGATACATTTCTTAAAGCGTGAGTACGTCTTGCCTGAGATTGCTCTGTTTGCTTTTCATCTGGTGACAGACTGAGGAAACAATGGTGCTTCTCTTTTGAAATTGGTGTCTGGAATTGTGCTGAATCTTTGGAGTATGGTATTTCAGAGCAAGATGGATTGTAGATCCAGTGGTTATCAGGCCCCAGTGGTCCCACATTGTCCCAGATCAGCCAGGGTGTGCTTGTAGTTCCAATTTCTCTTAATTGTTACTTTGAATCGGTATGATTGATCTGACTTTTGCAAGTTTATCATCAGGGAAAGCGCTCCGCGAGAAAGAAGGCTGGTAATCACCAGATGAGTGCAATTGATTTGCTTGCCAATCTAGCAAGCAAATTGTTGTCAGAAAGGGAAAACTTACCGAGACCTTGTTTCAATGATCGTGCATCTTCCCCTGTTGGTGTAGATATGACTGTTGAGCTAGAGAGAATTGGTAGACAGAAGTTCTTAAAATCCGAAGCTTATGATCAGCTAAGTTGTAACGAAGATGAACATTGTCCTGAAAATTTTAATAAAAGGAAGAAGACAAATGACTTGAGCAATCACTCAAAGGCCTTACAAGCCACACCGCTAGGACCTGCTGCTCTCTTTGCAAAGTCTGAAATATTATGTGAGGATGCTATTAGTGAAGAGTCCAAGTTCGTCGGTGAGAATTGCAAAATTGTGCATAGTTTTGATGCTATACAAAAATGTGGCACAAAGATGCTTGATTCTACTACCATAGAATCACGTGAGCTTAATGCAATCAGGATTAGGACACCATTCCAAGCTGAAGAAAAAATGGAAAGAGATTTGCACATGAGTTGTGCAATCAATCCAATTAATTTGAATGGGAACGATGCTGTTTTAGTTAGCTCTGATAACAGTTCTGAAGTTCCCTTTGGCAAGGATAACATTCACCATAAGGTCTGCTTTTCCAAGCAAGAAGATAATATGAGGTCCTCTCCAGATAAAGATTCAGAAAATTCATCTGAATGCACTCCATCTGTTATTACAAGTAAGGCTTCTTAGGCTTCAGCACATAGGTAACAACCATAGGATAAGGAAGCTATTTGCTTCTATATTGAGGAAAGTAGTTCCTACAGTACTGTAGGATGGCAATAAAGCTAATTACGTTACTTTAGTGCTTTTTTTCTTTTATACCATGACTTATCAAGCAAATCTATTAACTAGACATGGTTTTATTATTAGGCACACTGTTTCAACAGAATTGCTTCTACAATTGAAATACCATGCAAATCGGCACACATAATTGTTTTTCCTATTGCAGATGTAGGAGGCAAGACTGATTTACCAGGAAAAAGAATGGATTATACACGTCAAAGAACACAAATGTGTTCCTTTGTGAAAAGAAAATTCTTTGAGTACTATTCAGCTTCAACTTCTGATGGAGGGATATTTTGTGAAGGTGTGTCAAATGATTCAAATAATTGTGCTTTGTCAAATAAGTAATATGAAATCTACAAGTTTTGTGTATTTACAGCAAATGATACCTGGTCCTCAACAAAAGCAATAAAATCATGCAATAGCTCTCCAAACTACCTTGGAGCAAATGATGCGTGGTCTTCAACAAAAGTAATAAAATCGCGCAATAGTTCTCCAGATTACCATGGTAACTTCTTGAATGTATAAACCATGCGTTTGTTACTTCTGTTTTATTTTCTGTGTATTTTTAATTCCTAACCGGATATGATTAAGTTTTGATTGTGTTACCTTCTTTACCATTACATCAGTTAAACTTAGGATCAAGTCTTTTGAGGTGCCAGAACTTGTTGTAGAGATCCCTGAAACAACTACAGTTGGCTCCTTAAAGGTAATATAGCCTTTTGTACTTAATGATGGCATTCCCTCTTTTTTATATTGTGTATTTGTCAGATTAATCATGTAGTTTTCTGTTCTTACATTTTACCTTTAAAGTTTGCTTAAATTCTCTGGTCTTGAATCACCTTTTAAACTAGATGGATCAATAGTTATATGATGGATAATATTGATTATTAGCATACTCCCAAGGCATCAATACTTGGGTAATATTGGTTGGAGAAACATAGCTGACTTACCATCTAAATTTTTTGAAACCATTTTTTTCAATCTCAAACCAGCATAGACACTTGTTTTTCTTCAATCTCAAACCAACATAGACACTTGTGTGCTTCTGTTGATCTCTTATACAATACACTCAAGATGATGTGCGGTGTCTTTCATTTTGTGTGTTCCTAAGTTCGTTGAGCTACACATTTAACATGTTTTCTAATCCTATGGCCGTGGTGTTGTGCATTTGTTATGCAGAGGACAGTTCTTGAGGCTGTAAATACTATTCTAGGAGGTGGGTTGCAGCTCGGTGTTCTTCTTCAAGGAAAGAGGGTTACAGATGACAGTAAGACCTTGCACCAGGTTGGGATTTCCCATAGTGATAAATTGGATGGTTTATGCTTTACATTGGAGCCAAATACTAAACATGTTCCGGAGAAACTGACATGCCCCAGAGACCCTCATCTACTAAGTCTCGGCTGTGCAACTGGTTCACCAGATGGGTAAGTGGACTAGGCATTTTATTACCTTTGCTCTTTCTTGTATTTGGGAATTTGTCGTATCAGATGTTTGTGCCATCATTGTCATATATCCACGAGGTTTGTATTCTCGGCTTACATTTTGTGATGGGTTGACCGGAGTATCACATTTTGCAACTAACGATCATCGTTGTCTATTTGCTTGTGCATTGGATAGATCCCCACCTGCAGCACCCTCTGCTACTGACCAGTTGGGATCTGATGCCACTCAAAAATGTGTAAAGAGCTGTCGTGAGAATGACCATGATTCAGTTCTGTCATCAACAAATGCATCATCACCTGAAAATCAGATTTCTAGTTCACTAGTTCTGGTAGCTGCACCACCACCACCTGTAAATGCAGAAGCATTGGCCATGGTTCCTCTCCGCAGCAAGCCCAAGAGCAAGTCATGTCAAGTTGCTCAACGTCGTGTGCGGAGACCATTCTCTGTTGCCGAAGTAGAAGCCCTGGTTCAGGCAGTGGAAAAGCTTGGGACAGGAAGGTTTGTTTTGCTTGATACACCTACGATCTTTTGTCAGCTTCCACATGCAGGATTCCTGATGGCTATTCAGTGTTTGTTTGTTCAGGTGGAGAGATGTCAAACTTTGTTCCTTCGAGAACGAAAAGCACCGGACATATGTGGATCTAAAGGTAATTGTTACTTCGTCCTTCACCAGTGACAATATTTGCTTCATACTTTACGTTCTTAAGTTCCAAGATTTAAGATCATTGACGTTGTTTTTTCTAGTAGTATATAACAATGACAATAGCAGAGCAAACATTATAGTTCTTGAATCTCTGGAAGAAAAGGCTGGTCTCTTGCAAATCTCATTGAAGTCTTTGATTTACGCAGGATAAATGGAAGACATTGGTACACACAGCCAGGATTTCTCCTCAGCAAAGAAGAGGAGAACCTGTTCCTCAAGGCCTTTTAGACAGGGTTCTCTTAGCCCACGCCTACTGGTCTCAGCAACAATCCAAGCTGCAGGTGAAATCCCTTCCTGCAACTGAGACTCTATTGCTCCTCCCTTAAGAGTCTCAACCAAAGAGAGTAGAAGCCATTTCTTTCTTGTAGATAAGAAAAAAAAGGTCGATAGATGAATCTGTTTAACCTTCACTTGTTACACACTTACACACCATCATTCTTTCACCACTATCACATCGGGAGGTTCTATAGGAATGAGAAGATAAACAATGGTTTATCTTCTTCCTGGCGTCTACATCATAATCGAGGGAAAGCAATGAGGTCGCTGTCACTTACTAATTAAACAGTAAGCTCTTATTCCTTTAACTCATTCTTGTCCATGGAGTTTAATGTTGTGTTGGGGAAGGAAGTGCTAAGTCGTGCACCTCTTCAATTAGTTGTCCAACTTACCATTCTTTCAATGCTGTATTGTTTACTGAATCCCTTTTTCCTTCAATTTGTATCATTTATTTCATGTAACAATGATTCATTTATAGCACATTCATTTCATGTAATATGTGACTCTTGGAATTCAATATGAGCTGAAGTTCGTAGCTGCTCATCTTTGTAGTGTTCTTTCTTTTCTTTTCTTTCTTTCTTTCTCTTCTCCACTTTTTCAAATAAACAGTACGAAGAATCCTCTCTTTTATCTTTGCTCATCATTTCCTTCTCATAAGTGAACAGAGCCTTAAAGATGAAGCCATGCAACATATGCAATGATTGGGATCATAGGGCTTATCTTCTTCCTTTGCTAAACCATAACGCTAAAGCTGCCATTTGATTTCATTCCTCCATGAGAAAGTTTTGAAAACAATAAAGTTTCCTTTTATTTTTTTATGACTACTTTGGCTTTTGAAGTTATGCTTAAAGGTTCTGAACATATATATATGGATCCATTTTGTCTCTGTTTACTGCACATCTTTATTATTATTATTATTATTATTATCCAAGCAGCAAGGAAATACATCATATAATGGTATCCAGACCAGCAACAAAGCCCTGCAAAAAACATAAAGTGCATGGAATCTATCTCCCTCCCCGTCTTTTGGTGAATTAATATTGTTCAAAAGGGTGAAGATGTACGGATTTGCATGCGAAACTAACCCTCAAATTAAACACCTAATGATCAATTAACAAAAAAAAAACCCAATCAAAGCATTATTCATTATTTTTTTTCCTTTTACATAAGCCAGCTTCATATATATATATATATATATATATAGTATTTTTTTAAAAAATATTTTTTAGGATTTAAAATTTAGAATATATTATTAAGCTAAAGGAAGTGCAATAAAAAAATATAACACTAAATGCTTAGTGGGTGCTCATTGATGGATGGATGGTTGTGCACCATGTCACTACTCTCTATGTATATAATCCTTTTATCCTACTCACTTGTCTATATATGGGCACCTGATGTGGCAAATTGACTCAGTATTTTTTTTTAAAAAAAAATATTTTTAGGGTTTAGAATTTTAGAGTTTAAAGATGAGATTTTGTCTAAATATTTTCAATTCTAAGGGAATGCGATTTTTTTTAAAAAAATAACCATAAAGTAAAATGAGAAAAAAAATAAGGTTAATGAACAATGGCTATGATATTTTCTGCCTAGCCTCAAACATTTTTCTAGATGCGGAAAACCTCTTGAGTTTAACACTCAAGAATTACAATAAGTGAAAAGAAAGTGTACTATAAGACTTTAAAAAACAAATACTAGTGTTTTTTTTTGACTTTGTTTCTTCAAATTCAAACTCTTCTGTTGATATATATATGAATGGTATACTGTTCACCTTATTCACCTTATGTTGTACATCCGTGTACACTTAGTGTATTTTTTTTTATAATTTCCTAAACAATAAATACTACACTCTAAATCCTAAGGGCTAAATCTTAAATTCTAAGCTTTAATAAATATACACTAGGTGTACTGGTAGCAAATCAAAGGATCTATATATATAACCTTAGCTTGAATAAAATTAATAAATTTATTAAGGGTACAATTCATCTAATCAACTAAAGATAATGATTAAGTGGATGCATAAGTTTTCAAGGATCAACCAAATGATATATACCTTTCATATTCAAGCAGTAATTCCTAATTAAATTGCTAAAGTAACACATCGAATTAGAAAATTAACCAATTAGAAAATTAACCATGAAGAATTGAAACTATTTACGGATATAAACCTATGAATTATTTGTTTATTTTATAATTGCTTGAGCTTTTAGATAATTAATCATCCGATCAATTTAAAAATTCTAGGATTTAAAGAATTCTTAATTAGAAAAACATTTTGAATTAGAAAAATGAACTTTTAGAAAAACATATAGAATTAGAACGTATTACAAAATTAAATATATAATCTATTTATTTCTAATAGCTAGCTAAGTTTTAGATAACTATATAGATGTTTAGAAAATGAGTTTGACTAAGTCTCATTTCTAACTAACTAATTGAAGATTTTAGTAATGAGCTAAAAATATTTTTTTTAAAAAAAATATTGTTCTTTGATAAATTATCAAATATTTATAACATAATGTTACCAAGATATGATTTTATGCACTCATAAATATATACTCATGTAACATTCATATTCCTTGCATATATTTTTTTTACATAAATTACCAATTATATATATAACAAACCTACTACACACACAATATATGAACTTATAGTCATGACTACTCTTGCTAGACTAGTCTATTAATTAATTAAGCTGGTTTAAGTGGTTGCAAATTAAGATCAAGAAGGTTAATTATCTTGACCTAATTATTATCAGCTGAGTGATTACTACGTACGTACTGCAGCAAATTAATTTCTATCTGTCGGTGGAGTGCTGAAGCAGCGCATGGTCGTGAAGTCTCCGCCGGAAGTCGCCGCCGGCCATCCACCACCGCCGGCGGTGCTATTTCCACTGCCACTCCAGTCAATGAACCCATCAGCACTACTTCGATCGAAGGGACTCAAATTACTAACATGCCGAGGAATAATAACTCTATTCCCGAGCTGTCGTGACTTCACGTCTCGATCAATCTTCACTGGCTCACCGAACGGTTGGAGCACCTCCGGCGGTGGCGGCGGCGGCGGCAGCAGAAGCTCCTCACCCAAAGTGAAAGGGAATTGTTGACGGAGTTTCAAGTAGTTGTTGATCTCGAACCCTAAGTTATTATTAGGGCTTCCAGTTGCACTCACCTCATAATAATTTGCTGGATTTGTTGCGTAGGGATCGATGTTAATCCTACTACTGCGGTCCAGCAACGGGTCCATCCAGCTCGCCGGCGACGGCATGTTGATCGCCGGCGGTGGACCAGAACTCCGGTACTGATGGATGATAGAACTAGCGAGTGGATAGTTAGGCTCGAAGGAGGAGGTACCAGCTGTGCCACCACCAGCTGAAGCTTCTGGCAGCTCTGGCTTCTCCGTCCGGCGCTTGTTCTTCCGACGGCCACCGCCGACGGGGACTTCGCGGAGGGCGCCTCCGCGGGTCCAGTACCGACGGCAGGCCTTGCAGAAGTGGCGCGGCTGTGAGAGCGAGTAGTTGTTGAAGTAGCAAAACTTGGTGTTGGTGGAGTCACACCTAGGACACTTAATGACCTCTTGCTCAGGCTGCCGGCCGACCAGTTTCGCCTCCCGGCTGCTTTTGCCAGCTGTCGAACCAACCGGTTTAGCTATCGGTGCCGGACAAGAGGGCCCTCCGATGCCATCACCGCCGGCTGACCGGTAATTAGGATGTTGCTATATCAAATAAAAGAAGAAGAAGAGAATCTAGGGATATTAATTATTTCTCTTGTAAAATATATACACTAACATGTATATCATGTTTCTTTTAAGGAGAAAAAAGAAAATAAAAAGGGGAATTAAATAAAATGGTTAGGGCTCACCTGGTTGCGATTATGGGGATGCAAATGGATAGTGGGAAAGGAAGGGAAAGCCATGGTGGTGCTTCTTTAAGAGCTTTCTTCTTCTCTTTTAGCAAAAGAAGGGGAAAAAATCACATCCAAATTAAAGGGTTTTGCAGAGGGATCGAGGAGTTAAAGATGCATGGGAGAGGAAGAACTTTAAAGTTATTTTTGATGAGCTACTTTGCTAAGGAGATTGAATTGGTGAGGAAGTGGGGATGGAGGCATGCAATATGAGTGGATGTGGAAGACGAAGTATACAAAGCCTTGGTTTATAAGCTTCTTGAGATCATAGAAGGATAAATTGTATGTAGGGTCTCTCTTCGATTGTTTGATCCTTGTGGGATTTGATTCTGACCGTCGATAGCTAGCTAGCTAATCGATAACCATCAACAATTCTATGTAGAAAATCTCATGGAAGCTAGAATTCTTCATGAGATTTGTAT
This sequence comes from Zingiber zerumbet, assembly GCA_037833815.1. NCBI lineage: Eukaryota > Viridiplantae > Streptophyta > Magnoliopsida > Zingiberales > Zingiberaceae > Zingiber > Zingiber zerumbet. The sequence continues at coordinate 12,694,517 of JBBMJZ010000002.1, forward strand.
TTCTAATAAAAGTCTTTAAGTATATGTATACACACACATACAAGAATAGATTTCCCATATGATTAATTTTGTATTTTTTTATATATGGAGTTACATGGTGAATTATATTTAAGAGTTGTGTTTTAGACCTCATTAGTTATGCAGAATTAGTCCTTAATTATGTGAAAGAAAAGTAAGATCGATATTTGTGTTTTCTTTGTGAAAAATTATTAACAATTTGGATTTTAAAAAACCGAAAAGAATATAACATTTTGCTATTGTTACATAAAAATCTTAATATTAGAATATGTACAGGGATTAGGAATTAAGTTAATTAAGAGAGTGGAAGTTATTTGAGCAAAAATAAAAAAGGTTTCCTTTTTTACAAAATTATAAAAGGTGTAGTAGTTTTTATTTTATCATAAAAAGAACACTATTTCATATTTTTCGTGTAATTTATTCTTGTAAACCAAATAAACCTTTAAGTCTCAAATCTATTTAATGCACGCAATTAAGAAACTCATATATCAATTTTAATCAAAATAACTACGGCTATATATATATATATTTTAAAAATAGCAATATATACTTAAAAATAATAAAGTGATATGAATTCTATCATAAATTTTTAAAATTAAAAATTAAAAACATTAAATATAATTTTAAGGAAGGTAAATTTAAAATTTTATTGAACATAATCATGTATTTGCTCAACACTATTATATAGACATTTAATGTTGAAATATACTCTCAAAGTGAAAAAAAAAACTCAAAAATAAATATTAATTTTGATTAAAATTATTACATGGTTATTTTTATTCAAAATTTGAATCTAAATATATAAATGTAGTCTATTAGATCATTGAAGTATACTCATATACTTTTAAAGTGATCAAAGGATTCAAAAAATGATTATATAATAATTTTAATCTTTTACATAGTAACTTAATTCGATTAGTCAAAACTAGTAGATATAGTAGAAATTGGCTCTTTTGGATTAGTCAAAGAGCAGTTGTTTTGTAAAAATCCAGATATTCAATTTTTACTGTCCAATTTCTTTTGAAGGTGACCAATTCTATAAAAAAATTTTACTGATCATGAAAGAAAATAGAAAATTACAAATGAATTCTAACGGACGATCCCACGCCACAAGTTTTTTAAACTCTTCAGGTATAATATGTCTTGGGTGATTTGAACTCTCGTTGCTTATAGAGTCTTATAACCCAGGAAAAACAAAAGCTCTGTTATAGTTAAAACTAGAGGATTTTTATTCAAGCTGAGAGTTTGAATTCAAACACTTCGAAGCAAAATACATCTTATGCTTTTGTTAATATACTTTGTGATAACGATAAAAATATATATGCACACACGAATTCAAAGAGTAAACAAATGGAGGAGGATTATAAGCCTTCAACAAATGTTGCTTATGCATATCATACATGATCTCAAGAGGGTTTGTTGACGACTTTCAACAAATATGATCTCATTAGAGGTTACTATTGGATATATGTGAATGGAAAAGAAATTGAAGAGGCATGAAACTCAATTGTGAATAAGACTTTAGTTCTATATTGGGAGTTTCAAGGTAAATTGGTTGGTTTATATTGATTCACATAGTTTGATGATGTGAACAAATATAAGGGGAGAGACTCTCTTTCACACGTGAGTGCGCAGAGGGTGCAAATCCAGAGCTTAGATTGTACTGAACTAAGTTGACTCGTGTACGGGCACGATTTGTGAATGCCTAATCGGTTGGGGCAAAATTTGGGAGCTGATTTTTGCTACTCACCAATTGACATGACACTTCAATTTCGACCGTTCAAACTTGCATAACGACTATTTTTGCTTGACCAATCAGTTATGCTAATTGATTCCACAACATTTTGTTCGCTAGACTCTTTTTGCCAATTGATTGCCTCAATCGATTGCTAGTCACCAATTGATTGCCCTAATCGATTTCATTATATTCTATCTACTCAAAATAAGTTATCAATCGATTGTCCTAATCGATTGAACCAAGCAGCAAACTTGAAATTTTGCCAATCGATTGGTGATACCCACCAATCGATTGCCGACCCTAATTTCATCATTTTCAAGGTTGAATTTGTGTCTTACCTTGTATTCGATTGACCTCAACCCATTAGAAATTTTTCTTCCCAACATTCAATTATTCGTGACCTGCTAAGACTTCTCGTTGCCCTAAATCTAATCAACCTTAACCTATTGGGTCTTTGCATCTCATACTCTCATGCTAAGCATCTAATCTACGTTGACCTTGTTGGGAAATTATTGGTGTAATCATCTTTAGGTCAAGTTTGACCAGTTTAATTAATCTCAAGTGGATTCACATTTGAGTTTCGATGTTTGGACAATATGTTTTGGACAATATGTGAGAAGATGCCAAATAAGTTGAGGTTAACCAGATACTTGATGATATGTGAGGGGAAAGTCAAATAGGTCATGGAGGACTGAATACTTGACCAACAAAGTCCTAACTCGAGGCTTAGGCAAGGGTAAAGTCCTAACTAGAGGGTAGGTAAAATAAAGTCCTAACTGGAGGTTAAGCAAAGGAAAGTCCTAATGTGAGGGTTAGGCAAGGGAAAGTCCAAATGCGTAAAGGAGGACTGCAAGTTGGCAAAAATAAGTCCTAACTGCGGTTAGACAAAGAAAAGTTCAAGTGGATCAAGGAGGACCGTACGCTGGTAAAGAAAAGTTTTAACTGCGGTTAGCCAAAGAAAAGTCTAAGTGGATCAAGAAGGATTGCACTTGGCAAGAGGAAAGTCTTAATTGTGGTTAGGTAAGAGGAAAATCCAAGTGCGTCAAAGAGGACCTCACTTGGTGATTGGAAGTCCTATGGTAAGTTGGCATGAGATGGAAAGTCTAAATGGGTCAAAAGTTGACTGGACACTTGGTAAAGAAGTCCCAACATGTCACGACTGACCGGATGTTGGGTAAGGGAATCCTAGACTCAGGTTAAGTAAGTTAGGTTGGGCAATCGATTGAATAATCGATTAGGCAAAAACCAATCGATCAGGTAATCGATTGGGGGTTGTAATATGAGAAAGAGAGGTGCTAAATCGATTAGACAATCAATTTAGCCCTCTTCAATCGATTGGGCAATCAATTGAAGTGGAGATTTCATGAAGCATGGTGTTTTACTATGCTTGCTGACTTGATTGGGAAAGTGCCCAATCAATTGGGAGAAGCTTGTGACAAACAATGGGCTTAATCAAACAGATGATCAATTGAATCATGTGAATTGATCAGGTGATCGATTAGGAGAAGTTCACGAACAAACAGTGGTTTTCTAAATCGATTAGGTGATCGATTAAGAAGCTTTGTAATCGATTGGCTAATTGATTGAAAGAAGAAGAAAAGAGTCGTTACGAGGTTTAGATGGTTGGATTTGCTTGGATCTGACGTGACAATCGATTGGGGTCAATAGATTGAGAACCCTAATCAGTGCGATAAAAGGTGTTTTTACGAGGATTCAAAAATCTCTCTTCTTCTCCACTCTTCACCATCGGTTCTTGGAAGACTCTAAGAGAAGTGTGGCTGTATTTTTGAGTCTATAAGAAACATTTCAAGCAACAAGACATAAAGAAAGCAATGCTATCATTTGTATTGTGTATTTACATTGTGTTTTCATTATATTCTTGTATGTGATCTTGTACGAGGTCTCTCCACCTCTAGATTATTTTTGAGAATGAATGTTTTTCATAGTGGAGTGTGTGGACTGTGTGGATCCTTGAATTAGTCACCTTAAGGAGGTGAATACCAAGTAAATCCTAGTGTTAGTGATTGCTTCGAGGTTTCCGCTACAAATCAACATCAACTAAGCGATTGGAACTAATCACTCTCTTTAGCTCCCAAAGTGTCCTAACAAGTGGTATCAAAGTGAGATCACTCTTCATTAGACTTATAGGTCCCTTGTGACTGGTTAGAGGGGGGGAGGGGAGTGAATAGTCCTGTAATTAAAGTTACAACTTCTTTTGCTTTCTTGTTTAGTAAAGACAAACACAAGTTAAGTAGTTAGAAATAAAAATAAACATAAATTAAAGAAGAGATAAAATTTATTTGGTTTGCAACCGGGGAGGTTGCTAATCCAAGACAGTAAAAGCTTTAATAGAAAGATCTCTTTTTGTTAAAGGCGAAGTATCCTCTTATAACGTTGAAAGCGTAGAAACGTAAAAACAAAACTAGAAATTAAAGCTTAGAATTCGTTAATAAGTGTTGTTTTTGAACAGGGGAATAAACTCTCCTTTTATAGCCCTATGGTCAGATTTGACCGTTGACTGATGTGGCAGCTTCGAGCATTTGGAGTGGGTCCAGGCGCCCTTAGCGTTACACCTTATCTGCTCACAATGTCTTGAAGATGACACTTTATCGGAACCCGGGCACATGGAGTGTTGCTGACATGGACTCTGAACATCATCCACAACAATATTCGCGAAGAGGTGCCTGTTCTAGCCCAATTTGGTCCGAGCGCCCGGACCCCAGACCCTTGTCTAGGCGCCTAGAGTCTGGGTGCTTGGACTTGGTCCAAGCACTTGGACAAGTCAACACAAAGTTTACTTGTCTGGCTGTTGCTCCAATCGATTGGGTAATTCTCCAACCATCCAGAGTTGGGGTCACCCGAACCCAACTCTAGCCTTCTCCTCAAGCAGACTTTTGCTTCGGCTTCTTGTCCCTTGAAAGCATCACATACATGCTTCGCGTCTGCCGGTGTACTCTTCCATAGCACCTTATCCCTCGGATGCACTGAACTCGTCGACTTGCTCCCCATGCCATCTTTCTTGGTAAATGCGTCTTTCACTTGACTTTTTGTGTTCCTAAGTCCCTGCATGCTTAGACACAAGGCATCAAATATGCAGAGCCTAACTTAACTCAGTTGATCACATCAAAATTAACTCAGGGTACTTATAGGACTAACTGTCGAGAGAACAATGAGCTAGAAGAAGAAGAAGAGGTTGAGGCTTGAAGCCCTAATTTCAACAACTTGAAGACTTATTTTTAAACGAGCTCAAGTTCAAAAATGGAGTGCCAAGATGAATTCAGATATGATATACAAGCACCTCCACCATTCAAAATTGGAAGCTTCGACCTTTGAAAATCAAAGATTGAAAATCTTTTCATGATGGAGATAGAGCAATGGTTTGCTCTAATGGAGGAATTTCAAGCTCCAATGAATAGCAAAGGGAAGCTTCTTTAAAAAAAAAAGCAAATGGCCCAAGGAGTAATTAAGAAAATATGAGACAAACGATAAGGTAATCAAAATTTTGGTTAATTTATTACCTAATAATATTTTATTCAAAATAGAAGATTACAAGAGTGCAAACGAATTATGGATCAAATTGACAAAGCTTCATGAAGTTCCATTCTCAACAGAATGCAACGAGAAAGGCAAAGAGGGAAACCCTTTGTTTCAAATACAAGAGGATTTGGAGGTTGAGAGATGCTCAACATCCGAGGAAGGAATTGAAGAAGCATCTATCTCAAGGATTGAGCGGGAGAGATCATTGACATCGGGACAACAAAAAGCCTCATCATCCGAGGTTATTGAGAAAAAAGATGGTGCCACCTCCACAAGTCAACAAAGCACAAATTGTGAAGATATATCAATTTTAAATTATAAAAATAAAAATCACATTATATACTTTGAGTTTAGGGAAAATGACACTATAAGAGTAAATATACTAAATTGGTGAAGAAGAAGGCTTGAATGACTCTCAAGTTGAAGGAGAAGCCAAAAGAGATCGGCCCCATGACATGCAAGGGCAAGGAGTACATTGTGTACTTTTCTTGCAATAAAAAAGGATATTATCAGAGCCAATGTCCAAAGGAGAGAAATTCGACCAAGAAGAGAGGAGAAGCTCAAATCAAAGGGGAGCTTCCAAGGGCAAACCCAAGGTACCACTAGTTAATGATATTTACTTATGTCATGATAAAGAGCATGCTAGAAATAATTTTTATCATTTTAATGCCATTTATTATGAAAATAGAAAGCATGAAAAATCTAAGGACAATTACAAGTCATTTCTTGCTAAGACTACCATACTTAAGGATATAAAGGTAGGTAACAATTTAGACAAAAACTCTAAATATGTTAGATATATGCCTAGAAATAAAAATATCCAAGAAAATCAAGAAAAATCTAAATTTAAGGATTTAAGGATAGAAAATCAAGTCTTGAGGTCAAGAATTAATAAATTAGAAAAAACTCTTAAAAAAATGGAAAATGTCTTTAAGGGGTCAAATGAACATAATCTAGGGATAGATATGCAAAAGTCATTCAATGACAAGAGAGGTTTGAGATACAAACCAAAAGCTAAGGAGAATGTGTCCTCATACCATAGAGTTCCATATACCTATATAACTAACTCTAGGTCTAGGAGTCAAGTCAAGGTAACAAGGAAAGTTATCCCTAGAAGTAACCTTGATAAGACTAGTACAACTAAGGCTTTTGTGAAGTTTAAGAAGGTTATTAAGAAGATCATAAGGGAGGTTATTCCCAGAGTTGACCTAGAGGTGACTAAGACTTCTAGAACACCCAAGAAGCACTAATAAGTTTTGGGTTCTTAAGAGTGTGTTTTCTACACCCTAGTGAGTTTAGAGTGAGTCAACTCAAATGGAAGGGTAGTTAACCCAACCGTGGTGAAGTTGACTGTTGGGGCATTTTCAAGGCATTCTTACACCTTAAAAATGAAAAGTTGATTTTTACTCTTGAAAGAGTAAGAATGTGCCAATAAAAATTTAAAGATTTGAACTTAATTAAATTGACACAATTTGGTTAAAAGTCAAAGAAATGTCAAGTTGGAATTTTGGTATTTTCTTAGGGAGATAAAGACAAATTGGGCTAATTTTTAATTTAGCGATTAGTTAAGTGATACTTAGAGAATGTAGATATTTTATTGATGCTAAAATTATTTTGTGTGCCTTATCATATGTCATGACATCATATTTTACATTCATATTTGTTATGAAAAATATCATATGCGCAATATCATACATGCATCATTATTTATGTAATTTTCTTTTAAAAATATTCACTTTGATGTATGTCATAATCATTTTCATGCATTGTTTTAATTTCTTAAATTTAAGGGTAATGACATTAATTGACATAGTAGGTTGGATGATCAAAGTTTAAATGTCATGTTAAAAAATGCGTGATCCTTTAGTTTTAGGGGAAATCCATTTGACATCTCACAAAGACTATAAGTTTGACTTGTATATGTTTTTGGGACACAATTGATACAAGTTAGATGTTAGAAAGATGAATAAAGCTCAAGATGTTGATTTAGTCATTAAAATAATAGATTATGTGAAGTCTATGTTGGAGTTCCAAGGTTACAAATATAGTCTCACATTGAAAACATATAGGAATGATCATGGATTTATAAGAAAAAGATATATTCATTAGATAAAAGACCTTTTGGGTAGAGCCCAAGAGTAAAATTATGAGAGCTTAGGCTCAAAGTAGACAATATCATACTGTTGTGGAGATATCTAAATTTTTTTCGATCCTTCTATTGGTATTAGAGTGAGGTCGCTCTTCACCGGAATAATGACCGAAAGAAGCATGAGCCAAAGCTATGATCCAAGATCGAACCATATAGATGAAACCTTGAACGAAGTAGAGGAGTCCCTAAGTAGGTCAGTGACCCGATACTTGAGGGGAGGCCCTGAGCAGGGCAAGAGTAACCCTATACTTGAGGGGAGATCCTGTGGTATTTTATTTGGGGGAGGAGGATTGTTGTGGTTGCAAGGTTACAAACATAGTCCTACATTGAAAATACATAGAAAAAAATCATGAATTTATAAGAAAAATATATCTCTATTGGTAAAAGGCATTTTGGACAAAGCCCAAGAGTAAAACTATGAGGCCTTATACCCAAAGTGGAAAATATCATACCATTGTAGAGATATCTAAATTTTTTTCGATCCTTCAGTCTAATCTGTTAGGACACTTCGGGAGCCATAGGGGGGTGATTAGCTCCAATCACTTCGTTGATGATAATTTGTAGTGGAAAACTCGAAGTAATTGCTAATACTAGAATTTACTTAGTATTTACCTCCTTAAGGTGACTAATCCAAGGATCTACATAGTGCACACACTCCACTATGAAAAATACTTTTTCTCAGAAATAATTTGGAGGTGGAGAAATCTCGTACAAGCTTATAACAATAAGATACAATAAAGAAATGAATACACAATACAATAACGCCTTACTTGATCTCTTATATCTTGTAGATGCCTCTTGTAGATTCAAATTGCAACAACACTTTATCTTGAATCTTCTAAGAACCGACAGTGAAGAGTGGAGAAGAAGAATGTTGATTTGAATCCTTTGAATGCCTTATATCCAGTGGATTAGGGTTCCCAATCGATTAACCTTACCCCCAATCGATTGTCACGTTAGATCTGAGCAAATCTAGCCATTTAAACCTCGCAATAGATCTTTTCTTCTTCTCTCAATTGATTACGAGGTTTCTTAATTGATCACCCAATCGATTCAAAAGTCCTCTGTTCACTCACAAACTTCTCCATTCATGTAGTTCAGTCAATTACCTAATCGATTCAGAAGCCCATGAGCACAGTAAAACTGTGCTTCGTGAAAACCCTACTTCAATCAATTACCCAATCGATTGAAGAGGGTTGAATTGATTAGCCAATCAATTTAGTGTCTTTTTATTCTTCGCAAAATTTACCTCAATCAATTACCCAATTGATTGGCTTCTGACTGGATCGATTACCTAATCGATTCGCCGTACCTCCTCATGACAACACTCCCAATCGATCCACTGATTGATTGAACTTGGGCCAATTGATTGCTCTAATTCTAATTCACTTAATTTAAGTTTAGGCAGCCAACCGTGATCTATTGGGACTTTTTCACTAAGTGTCTAGTCAACTTTTGACCCACTTGGACTTTGTCAACTTTCCGTTAGACTTTCGATCACCAAGTACGGTCATTCTTGACCCACTTAGATTTTCCTCTTGCCTAACTACAGTTAGGACTTCCTTTTGCCAATGTGCAGTATTCCTTCACCTACTAGAACTTTCTTTTGTCAATGTGCAGTCCTCCTTGACACGCATCAAAAATATTTTTTTTTCAAAATCTATTCATCTTAAACTTTCAACATCACAATGGAGGTTTCTTATCTTCCATTGTCTCTAATGCTCAATCTTGAGCATACACCTATCATCCTTTTTCTTAATCCTTCAAATCTCCCCCTTTCATATACAATTCTTGCCTTTAAGGTGAATCTCACCCTCAAAGCATTCTCCAACTCATTAATAATTTTGAGTTCCTAAACCTCTAGAAAATCCTAAAATCAAAGTTATGAGGTTAAAGATTCAACTTTGAATATAAACCTCCTCTTTACATCCTCATCTACCCCTTTTTAACATCACTTTCTCATTTTTATCAAGAAAATAGTTTTTGAATACTTATTTAAGCATATCATAGGGTTAGAGATAATTACAATATGTAGAGGTGGCTTAACCGACTGAAATAACCTCATTTTAGCTAAAAATAGTGTCTTTCAATCCATTGGTAATTGTTACCAATTGATTGATACATGCAACAATCAATTGGTAGCTAATATCAATCGATTGGTGGCCTAAAAATCTAAAATTTTAATTGTCAGATGGAATTTTAGAAATACATAAATAAATCTAAGTTTTTTGAAAAATTATATACTTATGTCAAATATTATTAGGAAAAAATAATTTTATATGAAAATATATCCATTTTCAAGGAATGGTATAAAGTTGAGAACCATTAAAAACTTTAATTTTTACTCTAACTTTATATCTAACTAATTAATGGTGATTTCTATCAACAAATAAATTTTACCAAGGTTTTTTAAAATAGTTTTGAAATAATTTTCAAACACAATTTCTAACCATAATTTATGGGCTAAATGTACATGACTCGCACATTAGCTTTCCCCATGATTGGTCATGTAAAATCCATTTATTTTATGAAACTAAAGCTTATTTTGATACATCAATTTCATCTTGAACCCAGTTCATTATCCTAACATCTCATTTGTATTAATGTATCTCATTATACATACAAGTTAACCCTATGATTCTTGTGAGATGTAAAATATATTTTCCCTAAACTAAGGGATCATGCATCTCTAACTAAACATTTTAAACTCGATCATCCTACTTAGGATGCCAACTAATATCATTTTCCTTAATTTTAAAGTTTATGCATGTAAATGATTATGTCATACATCAAATATATACTTTCAAAAGAAAATTATGATAACCTATTGATGCATGTATAACATGACATATATCAAAATATCTTGGGAAGATGTAATATTAATGTGTCATAATGGCATATGATATGACACACAATCATGGTAGTTATGGCTTATAAGAAAATACTTAAATTTTTATCTAAGTGTCATCAACTAATTACTATGTTAAATTCACGATTTTAAGTAGGTGGCTCTACTTCCCTTGAATGTGCCAAAACCCTGAACTTGGCACACTCTTGAATTTTATCTTGTTTTGTCAATTTGATTATTTTCAAGACCTGAAGTTCTTATTGGCACACTATAAAATCTTCAAGGATAAAAATCACCTTCTTATTTTCAAGATATTATAATATCTTGAAAATACTCTAAAAATATTTGCTTCACCATGGTAGAGTTAGATACCCTTCCAATTTAGGTTGACATGCCCTATACCTTTCTAGTGTGAAGAGATCATACTCTTAAAGACCCAATACCTATTGGAGTTTCTTGGGTGCACTAGGTACTTAATAGAGATAACTTTCCTACATATCTTCCTAAAGAATTTCCTAAACTTCTTAGAAACCTTAGTCATGCTAATCTCCTCAAGGTCAACACTAGGGATAATCTCCCTTATAATCTTGACTTGACTCCTACACCTAAGGTTAGTTCTATAACTATATGAAACTTTATGATAGAAGGGCACATTGTCCTTATACTTAAATTTGTATCCCAAACCTTTTTTGCCCTTTAATGAATCTTGCCTATTTAAGCCTACATCTTGTGTCATTGACCCTTTAAATATATTTTCTATCTTATTAAGGGTGTTCTCTAGCTTATTAAGTCTTGACTTCAAGACTTAATTTTTCAATCCTTAAATTCTTAAATTTAGATTTTTCATGATTGCCTTGGACATTTTTCTTTCTAAGTATATGTCTAAATTGCTTAGGATTTTTGTCTAGACTATTTTCTACCTTCCTATTCTTAGGTAGGGTTATTCTAGCATGATATGACCTAAAAATTTTCTTTAGAATTATCATGCTTCCTATTTTCATGATAACAAGCTCTAAATTCATAAAACTTATTTCTAGCATGTATTTTATCATGAAATAAGAAATACCATTAACTACACAGGAAGCATACTATGTGCTCCTTGCCCTTTTGTATCATGGAGCTAACTTTGATGGGATATGTCTGATGCGGTGTATGCTAAAAACACATTTCATAAATATGTATAGTAGAAGATTTAATGATAAATAAACTAATTTATTACATCACGCACATCACATACATGCAAGATATAATTACACAGATAAGATTATAAAATAAAAATAAATTAAATAATAATTATTATAGATATACCTTACGAATGACCTGTACCGAGAAGGACATCAACCTTTTGTGACATTATTGAACCTCGCCTCTATTCATATCCACGCCGAGCTCTTCAAGACAATTCTAAGAGAACAAGCTTTACCTTCGGAAGGTACTAGCCACGAGTGAAAGAGAAAGATCAAGAAGAGGAAGAAGAAGCAAAAGGAATATCTTCTTTCTTTGGATGACTCACAACAACAAGAGGAGACCCTCTTATTGTGGTCAGTGATAAGAGAGAGGAAGAGGGAGAGAGAGGTATTAGGTTTAGGTTTTCAAAACCTAATCAAGTCAATAATGAATTGTGTATTAATTCTCTCTTAATCATATCAATATATAGTCCTCTATAATAAGTTAGATTATAAAGCCCAAATCCAACCCATTATGCCTTAACCAAAAATTAACCCATTAACCCTTTGATTTGGTTCACAACTAAATCAAGTTGGTTCATGGCTAAACTAAATTGGTTCATGACTAAATTAAATAGGGTCCAACTCTTTCATAAGAGATGTGACTCATCCGCACTTCTATTTTGATAAATATTTTCATATTTGTCTTATGTATGGTCTAACCAAATATTTGTCTTTTAATTTGAAAATCTTATTCTCTAACTTGTTTTACGTCTTTTAGAGACTTGTAGTGCGTGTGACCTAATAGATTCTCAATTTATTTTGGTCATCCATAATTAACTACTTAATTGTGGAATGATTATGAGTCACACTTAGTAGTATATCATAATCCACAATTAATTAGAAAATCACAGTTGATCTCAGAACTAATTTTGAAAGTGAATCATGCATCATTCCTTTCACTCATCTTATACCCACTTGGTTAAACACATAGTCTATATGTCTGCCACCACTAGGCTGATTACATTACACCTAGCCCAAGTAATACTTCATCATTTTATGGATTTAAATTACTCATACATATGTACAAGAGTCCCCTACTCTTAACATGTGATGCTTGTTGGATCGAGTCGCACATGAGAGGGGGGTGAATCACGTGGTTTTGAAAACTTGTTCTTTTTGAATTTTAAAAGATAAGTATGCAGCAGAAAACTAAGAACTCGAAGACAAAACCAAGTAGACAGGATATGAACACAAGCTTTTCTAGTAGTTGTTTTAGTTCAACTACTTCTCCTTTCAATTAAACTAAAATTCTCCTCTTCAAGTTTTGCAACTTGAGTTGGAGTTTTAGCTTGAATCGGTTCAGTTGTTGAGACTGATTTTAATTGTTCATTAAGTGTTTTATTTTCTAAATTTAGTCCATTTATTTGATCGTCATACAAGGTTAATTTCTTATGTAATCATGCAATTATTTTAAAAAAAAATTCTACTTAAAGTAGATTGTACCTCATCGAAACCTTTGGAAACGAGTGTGGACTCATGGCTCGATTCAGGTTCAGACTTGTCTTTCGATTCGCTTTCTGATCCTGGTTCATATGCCATTAGCATGAGGTAGTTGGAGTGTTTTGGTTTGTCACTGTCTGATTCATCCGTGGATGATTCATCTCACGTTGCTTTGAGAGCTTTTTTCTTGATATTCGGGCAGTCGTTCTTGAAATGTCCCTTCTTGTTACATCCAAAGCATGTGGCGTTGGTCTTATTGTTGTTAGAGTTGATCTTCTGCACGTCTCTTTTGGTGAAGTTTTCCTTTCTCCTGGTGAACATCTTTCTTACCAGGTTCACCTAGTGTTCTTCATCATCTGAGTCTTGGTCAGACTCAATTTCAAGTTCTGGTTTGGTTCTTGATTTTTCTTTTGATGTTCATGCAATAAAAGCAACACCTTTCTCGGGTTTGGCGTTATCTGTTTATGCATCTCTCATTCACAAAAAAGTTTATCTAATTTCAATTTGGATAAATTCCTCGAGATATTATAGGCATCTACAATGGATGCTCATAGTGCATTTCGAGGAAATGTGTTTAGAGCATACCTTATTAGATCTCGGTATTCCATCTGGTGGTCAATTGTGTGAAGTCCATTGAGGATATCCTTTATCCTCACGTGCAGCTGACTGCAGTTTCACCTTCCTGGATTTTGATATTAAATAATTTATTTAAGAATAGATATCTTTTTGTTACCTTTGCATCATTGGTTCCTTCGTGTAGTTCTATGAGTTTGTCCCATAGCTCTTTTGCATTTTGGTGTGGGCTGACGTGATTTAGTTCCTCCTTCGTTAGTCCGCACTGGATTGTGTTAAGAACCTTGAAGTCGATATGAGCCTTCTTTTTCATTTTCGGATTCCAATTTTTCGGGTCCATTGGAATTCTGATGTTATTGACGGGTGCCTTGTATCCTCTGGTGATGCTGAACTACGGGTCGAAATCGGTCTTCAGGTACATCGCTATCTGCCTCTTCGAGTAGGGGAAGTCATCTCCATTGAAAAGAGAAGGACAAGCAGTGTTGTATCCTTCATTTTGGGTCATTTAGATCTGAAATAGAAAACTTGAAGAAGGTACCAAGACTTGATCTTGGATTAGCAGAATTTGAGGAAAAAATATATCAAGGAACTCGAGTGGTGTTGCACCAATTTTGAGAAAAAAAAGCTAAACAAAAAAGAGTTATTTGAATAGATAAACTTTTATCAATTCAAATAGAATGCAAACAAACTGAAATTTAAAAATAAAATGATTTCCCCTAGCTTGATTGGTGGTTGTACCAATTCAGAGCAAAACCTGCTCTGATACCACTTGTTGGATCTAGACGCATGTGAGAGGGAAGGTGAATCATGTGATTTTTGAAAACTTGTTTTTACTTTTTTAAAACTAAAAGCAATGTATGCAGCGGATGAAGAATTTAGAAAGAGGAGAAGAAAAGTAGGCAGGAAAGCATGCATTCGATTTTACTTGGTTCGGAGCCTTCAGCGACTCCTGCTCCAAGACCTAGATTTCGCGGACCTATCGATGGGTAATCTACTAAAATACCTCTTTCGGTACCTCTAGAAGAGGGAGTTGAGTACAAAGAGAAGAAATAAAAAAAAGTAGAACAGGCTACTCTTTCCTTTATGCAGAATTAAGTATAACAAAATAGCTTCATTACCGACAAGTAAGAATTGAAGTCTGAATGCTTGTTTGTTGATGTCGGTCTGCCGTCCATGATCGAAAGTCCTCAAAATGGTTGTCGGGCATAGTAGCTTCGCAGCACAGCAGGAGGACAAAGTAGCAGCACTAGGAAGCCCAAAGGATCGCGTGGAAGCTCGTATAGAAGTTGTGTTGAAAGCTTTGGGCGGGTGCTTCTTTTATAAGCTGTGAAAGGCGCCTTCCATAGGGATGAAGTCGCCTCCAACGTGTAAAATTTAATCCCGAGAATTGCTGGTGCTTATTGCCGAAGAGGTCAACTTTTATCCCACTGAAGGCGCCTTCTATGAATAGTGCCAAGGCGCTTTCAGTGCTTGAAGGCGCCTTCCATCCCCTGGAAGGCGCCTCGGGTACTATTTACTTGAGGTTTTTTGTGCTCTTCTTGCCTTGCAAAGCATGTTAGTCTAATAAACCAAATAATAAATTACAAGACAAGTGTTTGCATAATAATATGAGTAGTAATTAGACCCTGTCTTTCCTGAGACTAGAATCTAGTTTAGGGATCAGAAATGGATCTAAACTAGACTAATGTCTACTGTCTCTCAATTGGGACATGTCCTCACCGAGTCACTCTCCTCTACTGACTTTCTTTTACTTACCAAATTACAGTTGGTTGACTAGCCTCTTGACCCACCGGGTCTTTATACCAGTTGTCTGGTTCTGCAGACCCAATTAGACTTCTGCCGGCTGTCAGGTCCCACGAACCCAACCGGAGTTTCTGCCAGATCTCAAGTTGGCCTATTGACCCATCTGGTCTTCACATTAACTATCCAGTCCTGCAGACCTAGCTACATTTCTACCTAATGTCAGGTCCTTTAGACCATCCATTCTTACACACTTAGTAAAGTAATCATATCACAAACACACCTAACTTAACTCACTTGTCATTCATCAAAACCTGAGTTAGACCGTTAGTGTAAACTGCACCAACAACCTTCCCTTCAAGTCTAGTTGGAGGAGGTTGTAAGTCTGATTGATTGGATCATTAGTATGCTCATGAGCTTCTCTACTCCATCAAGCGTCCTGCAACTCGGGGACGCCCATAGACTTTGTTGATGTCTTCCCAAGGTTTTTTAGCGGTCTTTCGATTGCTGCTGATGAAGACGTCCAATTTTAAAGCCGTCGTTCGACTGCTGATGGTGAAGACCTTCATTTTTATAGCCATCGTTCGACTGTTGAAGCGAAGATATTTAGTTTTATAGCCGCCGTTCGGCTGCAAATAGCGAAGACATTCAGTTTTAAAGCCGTTGTTCAGCTGTTGAAGTGAAGACATTCAGTTTTATAGTCATCGTTCAGCTGCTGAAGTAAAGACACTTAGCTAATTTTTTGATTCTCCGCTGAGCTCTGCTCCCGACAGTAGTGGTTTTTAATTGTCGCTAATCTCATATTAATTTCTTGAAAGTTACTCAAATCTCCTTCCATTAATGTTGGGCACGGCCAGCCATGCCCCATAATCATGCTCTTAGCTTTATCATTAATGCTTCCTATAGAAGAATGCCATATGACATGCCCGCATGCCACCGCAGACGTTATGCGATTGGCGGCAGTTTGGGAATGATGTGACTGCTGCCTTTTTTGAAATCAACAATCACAA
>JBBMJZ010000002.1:12754627-12769194 GCA_037833815.1 Zingiber zerumbet
GGAGAAAGGACCTGACTTGAGCGTCGGAGGGCCCGACCTAGGGACTTTTCCCCTGGGTTTTGGTCTCTGACGTAGAGACTGCTTGTCTGAGTGTGTGCAAGAGTACTCGCGTCGTCCTCAGCACCCTCTTCGCCTTCGTCATCCTTCGTCGACTGCTTGTAGACTATCTTTCCGGCCCACATCCCGATCAACTGATTGCCACGTCGACCGGTCTCCGTCCGACTCAGCTTCCGGACGGGATCAGGTACAATCGGAGTTCTTTAGGTTATCAGTGAGTTTTGACCAAAATCCACTAATGGACCTAGATAACTCTCATTGCACTTATTTAAATTCCTATAGATTTCTGGGATTAAAAGAAGTTCAAATATACTATCCATTATTTATTTTAATTTTTTAATGTATTAAAATATAATAAGAAAGAATCACAAAAAATTCTCACGTTGGGTCTGATATGATACATATCAGGTCTAACGTGGAAATTTTTAGTATTTTTTTCCTTATTATATTTTAACACCCCGAAAGGTCGAAATAAACAATGGATAGCATATTTAAATTCCTTACAATCCCAGAAACTCATAGGAATTTAAATGGGATGGAGCTCTCTAAATACGTCTTTTGGCAAATTGTCGATTGGTATAAAAATAATTTTAAAATGATATTATTTTATAATAAAACACTTTAAAATGGTGTTACTTTATTCACATTAGTTTAAAGTAAAACATTAAAAAAAATTCTAAATAGAAAAATATAAATAGAGTATTATTATAATATTTTTTTTAAAAAAAAAGAAGGAATGTCAATCTAAAACAGTTTGTTCGTTATTAAGAAGTAATATCATATGAATTTATAGATGATACCACTCAGTATTTAGCTGCTGTTTGAGTGAAGAAAAACAGTGGCGTGGACCGCATGGTTTACAGTCGGTCAGCATGCAGCGCAGCAGCGGTCTGCGCCCAAAACGTCGGCTAGTCACCGAACCCGGTTCAAGATAAGAACAAGAAGCGGTTTCGGCCACCTCTCCACGCCATGCACCTTCTTCGACGTGCCACACCTCTGACTCACCTCCTTCCCACGTGTCCCTCCGCCGATCTTCCCCTCCCCGCCTTTTAAACCTCCCCCCTCCTCCTCGACGCACCTTCCATCCACCGCCACCGCCAACGCCGCCTCACCTAGGAGCGACGACGACGACCCTTTGAATCTTCTTTTCCCGTCTAAAGAGCCACAGCCAGCCACCATGCCGCCTCGCAGGTTCGCCTTAGGCCGCTCCGAGGACGCCGTCCACCCTGACGCCATGCGCGCCGTCCTCTCCGAGTTCATCGCCACCGCCCTCTTCGTCTTCGCCGCCGAGGGCTCCTTTCTCTCCCTCGGTACGCATGATTAATCGGTCAGTACTGTTGGTTAATTAATCGGGAGAGACTAACCGAGTGTTGGTCGCATGCAGGGAAGCTGTACAAGGACGCGTCCACGCCCGGCGGACTGGTGGTGGTGGCCATCGCCCACGCGCTCGCCCTCGCCGTGGCGGTGTCCGTCGCGTACAACGTCTCCGGTGGGCACGTCAACCCGGCCGTCACCCTCGGCGCGCTCGTCGGCGGCCGGATTTCCCTCATTCGGGCTCTGTTCTATTGGGCCGCCCAGCTCCTCGGCGCCGTCGTGGCCGCTCTCCTCCTCCTCCTCGCCACCGGCGGCATGGTAACCGATAACGAACTCGCTCCTCGCCTATATATAACTAAGCTAAAGCCATTCGCATGCAGAGGCCGGTGGGGTTCGCGGTGGCGTCGGGCGTCAGCGACTGGCACGCTGTGCTACTGGAGATGGTGATGACCTTCGGCCTGGTGTACACCGTGTACGCGACGGCGATCGACCCAAAGAGGGGGAACCTCGGGACAATCGCGCCGCTCGCCATCGGGTTCATACTGGGAGCCAACATACTGGCGGGCGGCCCGTTCGACGGCGCGGCGATGAACCCGGCACGGGCGTTCGGGCCGGCGCTGATAGGGTGGAGGTGGAAGAGCCACTGGGTCTACTGGGTGGGGCCGTTCCTGGGGTCGGCGCTGGCCGGACTGGTCTACGAGTTTCTGCTGATCCCGGCGGAGCCGCCTCGCACGCACCAACCTCTGACTCCCGAGGACTACTAATTATTAGTACGACTCCCTCCTGCTTCTTCTTCTTCTGTTTGCCCTAGTGTTGCAGAGTGGTATGTAACTCAGTATTTGTGTTCTTGAGCTTGAAATAAGTGGCACCTTTGATCATCTTTTATTTGTAGTTAATTAATAAATGTGTTGCAGTTAATTAACTGATCCGGTCTAAAAGTGAGTTGGAAATGTTGTTCTGCTGTGCGTTGGATCTCCGATGCTGAAATAAGTGAGAAAATAATGGAAGCAAATGATAGCTGAAAGTGTGTCTAAAAATAGAGCATCACGTATCTTACCCTTTTTACAAGTGCCACTGTTGTACGTTAAGCACGAATCTCAAAGTGTTAGCCTACGAATCTCAAAGTGTTAGCCTATAAAGAGCTTATGAAAATGAGCGGGTAAATTTTTATCATTTGAAATGTTGGAAATTTCTAAATTGATAGGATATTCTCTATTATTTACCAATGATATGAAAGATGAATCAACCTCAAGGTCTGATTGGATATGGTAAGGGATCTAGTATATTAGAGTATCCATAATATGTTATCATTATAATACCCGTTGTCTTATACCCGCTGTCTCATAAAAGTATAGAGTTCACTATTATATATTTATTATAATAATATTTTTTATCCATATTTTTTAACATTAACACTTATAATTTATGGGTCTTCCAGTCTACTCAATCAATTGTAAAAAATATCTTATTATTTTTATCCATTTTGGATAGAAAATAAGATTATATAAATTTAAAAATAGATGGGGAGAATATTTAGAGAGTAAATTGGAGAGTGTAGTGAGTGAAATGAAAATATCTATACACATTGGTAGATATTTATAGATGAAATTTTAAACTAGTCGTTAAAAAATAGTTATTAAAAAATTAACCGATTTATTTAATTTTAAATTTTATAATTTTTTAATAAATAAAATTTAAAAAAATAAAAAAATAAAACATGGAGTGGGCTAGCATTGTTTGAATGCCTTCAAGTGAAGGATTGTTAAAACGTCCCTTCATAATAGTATTTAATACCAAGAGATGTTATAACACTTTATTAATATATGTATTGTGGATGCTCTTAATACTTAATATTGATAGCACGGCCCGTTTGACGGTGCAGCGATGAGCCCCGAGCAAGCGTTCGGGCCTGTGCTGGTTGGATGGACTTAATTCGGTGGAGTGGGTGGACCGAGTTCTGGACGTGATTGGTTGGAGTTGTACTCGAAAGAGTGGTCCGGCTGGACTTGAGTTTGTCTCCAACTGACCTAGATCCGTAATGATTGAGTTCTGGATCTGCTACATTTGCTGTCTCTGGCACATCTACTGTTTATTAGACTTATGAATTTAACTTAAAATACTTAATTAAGCTTTCATTAAAATTTATTAAGAATCTAAATAAAAATGATAAAGTCTAAATACGAAAAATATGAAAATAAAATAAAAACTAAATACTGATTGAACTCTTACAACTATCTAGATATAAAAAAAAACTGTGATTTGACTAAATTATAATATTTTTTAAAATCATTGGCTAATTTACTTATACATATTATAAATTTTAATACTCAACTAAAATTTAACTTAATTAAAATATATTATATATTTAAAAACAATCATATCGATTTTGAATATTTATAAGATGCATTAATTAAGAAGTTTTTTTTCTTATCGAAAATGTGTTGGCTATAAATCGAGCAGGAGATATCTCGCTTATAGGTTTCTAGATGATCGCAATTATTCAAAATGATTATGGAAAATCATATGTAAAACTAAACTAAATACAAAAAAAACATGATTTAAGTCGAATCAGTTTTCGTCGTATGCAGGGTCGGCAAAAATTTTACTAACGTATAATTTAAATATAATTTAATAAAAAATTTTAAAAAACAATATATTTCATTTAAAATATGATAAACTACATATAAAATATATTTTTTAAAATTCTTTAAAAAGTGTAACACCGTATAAAATATGCTTCCTAAATTTCTCTAAAAACTGTAATACCTACTGATATGGGTTATAGTGGGTGGATTAAAGAGAGGACGTAAAAGTCAAGTCAAGATGAAGGACAAGTCACAATGGAGATAAAGTGGTATTTGGTTCTATTGATAACCTGGCCTCAAAGTCCCTAAAATTTCATCCATGTAGCTTCGGAGTAGAACGCTCGTATAGGACCGCCCGGTGGTAAGTCTGGTAGAAAAAGAGAAATAGGCCACTTGGTCAATTAATGGTTGAATGGACTCGGGAGAATTTGGTCGGGGCAAAACTCGACTGAACGTAAGGTTTTCTATGGGTACTCGACTAGGCAAAACTCAGGAGAGCATAAAGGCAATTAATCATATATAGTTCTCGATACACATTCAGCCGGATAAAGACTGAACGAAAATAAGTTTCTCTATAAACACCCGGTCTAACCTAGAGATACTTAACCTTATATAGTTCTCGATATGTGTTCGGCTGGATAAAGACTAAACGAACATAAGGTTCTCTGTAAACACCCGGCCGAGCATAGCCCGAGTAGGCATAGAGATACTTAATCTTATATAGTTCTCGATACGTGTTCGGCTGGATAAAGACTGAACAAATATAAGGTTCTTTGTGGAGACCCAGCCGAGCATAGCCCGGGCGAGTCCAAAGATACTTAACCTTATATAGTTCTCGATATGCGTTCGGGCTTATAAAGGTTGAATAAACATAAGGTTCTCTGTAAACACCCGGTCGGACATAGCCCATGAGGGCCCAAAGATACTTAACCTTATATAGTTCTCGATACACGTTCGGCGGGGTAAAAGCTGAACGAACATAAGATTCTCTATAAACACCCGGCCAGGCATAGCCTAGACGAGCCTAGAGATACTTAATCTTATATAGTTCTTGATACGCGTTCAGTCGGGTAAAGGTTGAACCAACATAAGGTTCTCTATAAACACTCGGGCGGGCATAGCTCGGGCGAGCCCAAAGATACTTAACCTTATATAGTTCTCGATCTGTGTTTGGCTGGGTAAAGGTTGAACGAATATAAGATTCTCTGTAAACACCCGGGCGAGCATAGCTCAGGTGGGGCCAGAGATACTTAACCTTATATAGTTCTCAATATGCGTTCGGTCAGGTAAAGACTGAACAAATATAAGGTTCTTTGTGAACACCCGGCCAGACATAACTCAAGTGGGCCAGAGATACATAACCTTATATAGTTCTCGATATGCGTTCGGTCGAGTAAAGCTTGAATGAATATAAGGTTTTCTGTGAACACTCGGCCGGGTATAGCCCGGGTGGGCCTAGAGATACTTAACTAGATTCTTAACATATAAGCGGCGGGGCGAAAACTGATTGAATATAAAGCTTCTTGTGTGCGCTCGATCGGGCAAAGCCTGGGCGAGCTTAAGAATACTCAGACTTATAAAACTCTCAACATACGATCGACTTAATGATTGGTCAATACATATTCAACAGAAGTTATTCTCAGCATACGACCGACTTAATGACCGGCCGAGACATATTCAATAGAAGTTATTCTCAACATATAACCGTCTTAATGACCGACTGAGACATATTCAATAAAAGTTATTCTCAACATACAACCGGTTTAATATCTGGCCGAGACATATTCAGCAGAAGATATTCTTAACATATGACTGGCCCAATGAATGACTAAGATATATTCAGCAGACAAGCAGTCAACAACATTAGAATAGCCTAGCAAACTTGTTGGGGGATATTCCCTCGAAACTTCTTCATTAATCAGTTATAATGACACACTCCTTGAGGTATTCCACCAAGGGCCCAAGTTATAAACAACAAAGGAGGTATATCTGGGGTAAGAAAAAGATTCCTTAGAGGGTTATTGCACGACGTCTAGGTTGTACTTTTCTCATCTTCTAACAAACTAGGGACTACCTCACGATTTGCGGAGGTTATGTAAGGTGGTATAAAAGGGAGAATTCTCTCCGCTAACAATGTATGCAAATGCAAATATTTGTATCTGAAGCCCTACTTTCCTATTTTTGGTTACTGTTCTTCTTCCACTTTGGAGCGAAGGAACTGACTTGAGCGTCAGAGAGCATATTCAGGGATTCCCACCCTGATCTTAGATCACTAACGCTTTGTTGGCTCATTTGACTGTGCACAGGATTGTTGAGGAGTTTCCTTCAGATCTCGATAAGCTTATTGTTCGTCGAGCAACAACCTATTGGAGCTAGCACACCATCTCATTGCTTTCAGACAGTATCACCTATAAATACAAAAAAATAAGTATGAAATAATTATTAAAAAAATCTATATCTTCTAACATTTTGAGAACCAAAATCATCAATAAAGTCTTCAAAATCAAAATTTTCTAACACCTCATTTTCGATACATAAAATTGTCAAGTCATTTATATTCAAATTATTATCATCATTTTCTCTTAATTCTTCCTACTCATTCGTTACATGATTATGATCATCATTTTCTCTCAATTATTCCCGGTTGATACGAATATGGCTTGAGGGGTATAGGAGAAATTAAGAGGAAGAAGAGGGGCAAGGGGGTAAAAGGACTATTAGGGTTTTAAAGGGAGAGGGTGCACTGTAGCAGAGGAAAGAGGACCGAGAGGGTTCTTCATGGGGGGTTTGGCCACTGCCACCTACAAGAAGGAAGAGAGGGGAGCTTTTTCTCCCTCTCTTGCTGCCGCCACCCTCGAGTGATGGTCGCCGGCGACGATTGCCTCTCCTCTTCCTCCTTCTCCCCGCGACGCCGACAATGATCGCCTCTCCTCTTCCTCCTTCTCATCGCGACGCCGGCGACGACCGCCTCTCTTCTTCCCCCTTCTCCTCGCGACGCTGCCATTTGACAGACTCACCGCAGATCCTCTGAGCAGCCTTCTCCATGCCTCTATCATCTCGTCGCCTCCCCTCTAGTTACCGGCCAGCAACTACTCCACGCCGGTTGTCTCCCCTTCAACGGACAAGCTCGCCGCCCTCCATCATGAGTCCGGAAGCACATGTGCTGCCTCCGCCAGACCTCACACCATCGACAACAACAGTGCCGCAGCCACCTCTCGTCGCATAACTCCACTGTATCCGTGTGGCCTTCGACACTATTGACATCTTCTCATGGGCACTCAAGCAACCCACATGTCACCTCCCTTCTCCCGATGCGTTGGTAGCTCGGGCATCGTTATCGGCACCCCCACCATCGGATCTAACCTCTTGACATTCGTGCCTTCCAATTTGTTGGTCCAATTCGCGATCCGTATTGTTGTGTGTTTTCACCATCGATTGGGCCTCCGAACCACTGTCACCATTACGCTCCGATCTGACTTGTCTCTAGCCTTTGAGCTGCGGTTGTATGTCGGACGATGTGTTTTGTGTCTAGTCTTCTTGTTGTTGTTATTTCCCGGCCTGCGTACCGAGATCCTATTCCGGTCTGCGGGCCGATATCCTATCCCGATCTGTGTGCTAGCGTCCTATCTCAGCCTACGTGCTGAAGTCATATCCCGCCCTACGTGCCAAGGTCACATCCGATTTTGTACCACCGCTCCGATTCGTCAGATCCAGTCCTTCATCCGGCTCAGAGTCATCTACTCTTCCGGATCATGACAACTTGAGTCGCATCCCATTAGAGGGTGCCCCCTCGGCTAGGGTACGTTCTTCGTTCATATCATATACGCATTTCATTATTTTATGTCTTAGTCTGTTACTTATATACTTGTTGGATCTGCCTCGAGCCTTGGGGTACCAGGGACCGGGTCAACCCGGTCTCTGGTTGTAGGTAACATTGACTAGAGAACTTCTAATGACCTGGTCAACATAGAAGTCATCTCAGCATACCCACTCCCCCCTCCGGGACGTCGTCATTCGGTCAACATTCTGTCCACCTCACTCGGCAGTCCGTCTGACTCAGATTCTGGACAGGATCACTGATCATTGATTGCATGATCATTTAGTTCTTTTTAATTACTCAATTGTTACTCATTTGTTGCATGATCATTTAGTTCTTCTTGACTTTCTTCTTATAATTCATCAACTGAATCTTCAATTGACAAGTTAGCTTTAAAAAAACTTATGAAGAACATCTTTGTGAGTTTTATTAATTTGTTCCACTCTTTTTTTTTGTTTCTTTTTTGACCCAAGATTAATATTTCTTTGAAAACATGTCTGCATTACAAATTTCAAGTGTAAAAATAAAACACACAAAACCAGCAACAAAACTAACAATAAAATAAACACAAGCAGTGAAAATAATAGTCAAAGAATAATAAAGTCTAGTTTGTGCTTGAAGCAATCGATATAATCTATTCTATGATGATTAAAATTAGGATTATTTATTTAAACTCTTTCAAATTGGTAAGAAAAATCATAAAATATTGGCTCCAATACAATATTAAAAAATCAATATTGAATATTGACAATAAGAAAAAAAATATAAATAAGTAGGTAACTTACATTGTAAGTTTATATATTGATAAATGATGATATTGATGAAATTAAAATTTCAATTAGAGAATAAATTTTTCCAATTTAATTAGAAAAGATTCAAAGGAGAAGAAGAGAGGAAATTAGCGTTCATGATTTATACTTTTATTTTTCAGAGTCTTTTGACTTCGGTAAACAAATTAACGGAAAAAGAGTTGTACAAGAAATAAAATCTTAGAAAAAGAAAAAAAAAATGATCATTTACCTTTTTTTTCTAACTTTTTTAGAATTTTTTCTTAAATTTTAATAGAAAATATTTTTTTTGATCTTTATTAAAACAATTCAACAATATATATATTTTTATAGATCTTTATTAAAATAATCTAATAATTTTTTTTTTTGAATTTTCATTAAAATAATCTAATTATATATAATATATATTATAGGTACATGTCATATTTAGGGGCCTATGAAAATGAGGGGCCTTTGGTCGTTACCCCGGTGACCTGCTTTAGGGTCTGCCCTGGTCATATGTGATTTTCATCCACACACAAAATTAGATTCCAATAGATGTTTATCCATTTCACTTTCTTCAAGTTCCATCTCAAGTTCTTTTTCGAAGATGTGGAAGTTCTTTTGTTTTTGTTGGGACCACTCTCTCCAAATATCTTGCTTGTTTATATATTTTATGATAAGAATAGACAAATTTCACGAAGGGCCATTGGATTTCTAAGATGTTCTTTTAAGACCTTCTACTTTCAAAATTTCTAATAGCTGACCTCTTTACTAATTGGCCTTTAGAGAGCCTTTTTATTTTCGAATTCTTTTATCCTCTTATGCTGGTTTATTTCACATCTCCCTTGCTCTAGTTGCAACAATTAAATGAGATTGATAAAATGAAAAATAATCTTAGACGGCATTTATTGTAATCTACCCAATTTAAATTTTAATTAGGATGTATTATAGGATATATTTTTTTAATGAAATGAAAAATTTAGAATGTTGATTGTTTGGCTAGGAGCCACTCAGTCTTTCAAATTTACCTGAGGATCGATTTATGGGGTTGAATCATTTATCTTCAGATCTAATTGAACTGGAAGGCCTAGATATATGAATTAAAAATAACTACAAAATCTAATATCTGAATTTGGCTTTTGGTAAACTTAGTTTTTTTTTTGTTTTGGTTTTGAGTGATAAAATTTGAATGTTGAAGTTTGGTGAATAGTTTGATAAGCGAGTGTATATATAGATCATGGGCGATATTTAATGTGGGCTATTTGAATTGGTGTTGTGATCAATCTTATCTCTTTCCTCTCTTATTTGTATGTAATAATTTTTCTCTTTTCTCTTTTAAATTAAAATAAAATTTTCTTGCAGCAATCACACTAGTTTTTAAAAATAAGCACCACAGTTCAATTACACTAGCCATCGTTGTGGAGTTGGTGCAGATTTTAAAGACTAGAACCAATGTTGGTATACTAGTTTTAGTGTTGGTCTTTAAAGACCAACACTAAGATAATGTTATTTTTATCAGTATTATAGTGATTATTGCATTTAATTAAAAGAGAGAATTTAATTTTGTTGCATGCAGATGAGAGAAGAAAGAGATGAGATTTGCCACAATATCATATCAGATCGACAATGTCGAATGTTACGGTCGCT
This sequence comes from Zingiber zerumbet, assembly GCA_037833815.1. Taxonomy (NCBI): domain Eukaryota; kingdom Viridiplantae; phylum Streptophyta; class Magnoliopsida; order Zingiberales; family Zingiberaceae; genus Zingiber; species Zingiber zerumbet. Next base: position 12,764,818 of record JBBMJZ010000002.1, read on the forward strand.
CATCTAACTATATGAATGGTAACATTCTCATATATAATAAGTATATTGAATTTTTTAAGCTTCCGTTATACTAATAAAATTTTATCTTTCATTCTCTCATATATATATATATATATATAAAAGTATATTGATTTTTTTAAGCTTCCGTTATACTAATAAAATTTTATCTTTAGGGTTTAGGAGTTCGATTATAGTATTAAGCATAAAAAAAATTTAATCGAAAAATTTTCAGATGTATATGAAATGTACGACATAAGGTCCTTAGGGTAACACTATTACATATATAGGTTTTAATACCCTGCATGACAATCGCCTACGTGATTGTCCGCAACGCTAGTCAGGGCGCCTAGATTAATCTAGGCGCCCCAACATATATTTTTGTTTTCTAGTTTTTTAAAAATCAATATTTTCTCAAATATAAATCCTAAACATATTACTATAACTGTAAATGCTTAAAATTTTTTATTTTGAAATTTTATTTTAACTTGAACATTATAATTTAATTGAAAAATCTAAATCTTAGAGGTAAAATTTTTAGTGAATCTAGTGCCCGAACCATACACAATCACACACCAAATAGGCACATAGTATATCAATTATATATATATATATATAACTTACCCATCTTATCTTGCACGACCTTGAGCATATGCTGTTTTGGAATAATCCCGAACATTGATCATCATCACACACATTTTGATCAATGATGTGCAGATGACCACCTCAACAAGTGTTTATTAACATAACCTAGGGGTGTTTAGTTGGTGAGTTTGAGAATGAATATATGAAATGATAGTAAAAGATAGTGTTTAAATTATGAATTTAAGAATGATTTCTAAATTTATAGAAATTAGCTAAACCTATATAACTAAGTGAATTTCATTTTTATTTCTATTTTTATTCTACCTTTCTATTAAATCTATACCCATAACTATTCCTATCATTTAATGCCACTTAATTCCTTAAATCCAAAAGTTTATTGGTGTAGTGTGTGCGGTAATTTTAAGTGTAGGTCACAGTTGCGATCCAAATATAAAGGGACCAATATGCAAATAACCTTAATTATTTAATCATTATTATTAATTGTTTTGCTGGCGGCGTTATAAGCGGAGCCCAATCATTGCTCTTCAGTCACCATGCCTCCTTCCGCTAGATTTCTCGCCCCCGGCGTCGAGCAGCCTCCGCCGCCGCTGATCCCTTCTCCGGGGCAGACCACCAACACCGACGTGGTGGTTATCCTGGCCTCCTTGCTCTGTGCCATGGTCAGCGTCGCCGGCCTCACCCTCCTCGTCCGCTGCGTCTGCTCAGGCCGCTTCCCTCTGCAAGCGGCGGCGCCTGGCAAGGGCCTCGAGAAGGAAGCCCTGCGGCGGCTGCCCAAGGTCTCGTACGGCGGCGGCAAGGGCGAGGGAGACGGACCGGCAGCGGAGTGTCCCATCTGCCTGGCGGAGTTCGAGGAGGGGGACCAGCTCCGAGTGCTCCCGCAGTGCGGCCACGGTTTCCACGTCGGCTGCGTCGACGCCTGGCTCTGCCACCACTCCAGCTGCCCCTCCTGCCGCCGCCTCCTCGTCCTCCCCCTGCCTCCCTCCCGCTGCCAGGGCTGCGGCGAGGCTTCCATCGACGCGGCCGAGCCAGAGCCGTCGGCCCCCACTGGCGCTCTCGGACCCTGAATCCAACCAACTTACTTGCTTCAGCTGGTCTTCTCTGTTCCTATTTCTCACTACATGCAACTTTTCCTTTTTCTTCATTATTTCTTCAGATGATTTCTTCTAGTGGAGGCTTCATATTCGTAAACCATTAAATGAACCTAGCTAAACTACAAATTAAAGGCAAACCTTCATCAGGATAAACCTTTTACTACTCACAGTTTTGATGATGCTTCTGTAAAACCTCTGTTAAGGAGTTCATTCGCTTTGCATCATGCATCCATGCATAATCTACGAATCACTGAACAACAAGTGGAATAATTGGCTCGATACATATCATCACAAGTCTTCTATGGTTGAACACTTCATTTATGGGATGTATCTGTTAGATCAAGCAGTATCTGTTCACCAGGAGCAATTGGGATTTGATAGGGTTGGTGCCTTTAATCTGGTGGGAAAAGATGGGACAGTTGGTTCAACTACCAGCATTCTGTGTCTTTGCAGGAGAAAACTCGACTAACATAACGAATGAAGGATCTTTAGCACCAGTTTAGGGAAATAGACTTTAATTCCTTGTGTGTCTGTGAAAAGACAGAGTTACATAAAAGAAGAAGAAAAAGAAGTAGGGAATTGCTACGGACAGCATGATTTTGGAGTTGGACAGCCATGAATGTTAATCATCCATACTGCTATCATAATCTTGTCCGTTCTGACAATTATTGGAATTCAAATTCTGTGTTGGATCCTCTTATATGAAGTCTTCAGTGGTGATTTCAGAACGGCTCCATATTCTCTAAAAGAAAATAAATTACGGAGGACATTTACTTAGAACAATAGTTTTTTATATGGGAAAGTTAGATACTAGATATTTTGCACCTGTTAAGAGTGACCCCAAATCTATTTGAGCAAGTACTTATGCATATATCAACTGTGTCAACCTGTGTGAGGGCATAATTTCACAATTGTAGGATCTATTATCTCGTGCTGCTATAACTTAATACTGATTAACATTGATAAAAAATAAGCTATCTATGTTGTAGTATTTATAATTCATAATTGTAGGATCAAAAAGTGCTAGAGGGGAGGGGGTGAATAGCACTCGTGACTAATTCATTTACTCACGCAGCGAAAAATAAAATACACAACACAAACACTAAGAATTTATTTGGTCCGCAGCCTGTGGCGACTCCTACTTCAAGGCCTACACGTAAGAGTGCTTTCGATGGGCAATAACTAATCAATTCGAAATAGTACAAAAAGATTACAGTTGTAGTACAAGGAACTTTTAAATGAAAACAATACTGACGGCTCTATATGAGAAAATCTTCTAGAAAATTCGTCGTCAGAGCTTTCAGGCGTTGCGAAAGCGTTTTCTGAGCCGCTGGAAGAAGCAAAAGTCATTCGTTGTGTTGTTCTGAAGCTTCTGGTCGAGACTATTTTTATAGGCTACTTTGGGTGCCCGAACCACGTGGCTCGGGCACTCCGCGTATGCCACATCAGCTTGTAGATGACTTTTGGATTCTAGGTGCTTGGACCGACTCCGGGCGCCCAGAACCCCTCCAGGCGCTTGGACCAGTGGCTCAGGCACTCCGCGCATGTAACATCAGCTTGTAGATAACTTTTGGGTTCTAGGCGCTTGGACCGACTCCGGGCGCCCGGATCAGCTCGGGACTCCCGGACCAGTTCCTAGCGCCCGGACCAGCTTTCTCCAGCCCTTATTTTCTGCAAAATAAAGTTAGTGCAGGCATAAAATATACATATAATATGAAATGTGACAGCCTCTGACAGTCTGATTTTGACTTTGAGTTTCGTCGAAACTCTAGGTTGAACCGACACTTACTGTTCCCTCTTCAGGGAACGTGTCCTCACCTACTTCTCTCAGGAGAAGTTACCTATTATCAGTCCGATCCTCCAGACCGACTGAACTTTTGCTTAGCGCCCGAGGCTTCCGATCTTCATGCTGGGCATCCACTCCACGACCCGTTCAGTCTTCCACCCGGTTCACGACACCAGGATTTCAACTTAGAGTTCCCGACTCTAGGATTTTGCCCGAAGTGTTTGACCCTCCAAGACTTTCCGCCTAGGGTTACCTTCCCCTAGGACCTAGGGTTACCGCCTTTAGGGTTTCCTCCTGCCTAGAATCCACTAGAACTTATGCCTAAGAACATTTGGGATTTTTCTTGCAATCTCATTCAAACTTGTTAGATAACAAGATAACTTAATTTTGAACCCTTTGACATAATCAAAACTCAAGTTCGATCGTCAGATGTTTCCCGCACCAACAATCTCCCCCTTTTTGCTTATGACAACACAGTTCAAAATTAAGTAAAACATAACAATAAATAAAGGAATTTAAGCATGAGCATCCTGAGCATGAATACAATAATTTGTAAAAAAAACTCCCTTATACTCTCCCTTTCATAAAAATTATGTTTAAATTCTTAACTTTGACTTTTCTCTCCCTATTTGACATAAATCAAAAATAATATTAAGTAGAAAGAATGTTGTAAGGATAGAATTTTTTTTCATTCTATTTAACTTTAAGCTCCTCTTGTAAGGTAACACTTAGCGAAATTTAGTTTAAAAATAATTTCTTTCAAAAAACCATTAGTTAAATTAGAGATTCTTTAAAAATACTTAGCTTTTTCAAAAAAAAAAAAATTAGATAAACTTAAGTTTTGAAACTGTCATAGCTTTTTCAAAAAAAAAACTTAGCTAAATTTTTAACTTTGAA
>JBBMJZ010000002.1:12783488-12797347 GCA_037833815.1 Zingiber zerumbet
TACCTTTTTACGAATTTTGCAATTTTGTTAACTTGCTTAATTCTTTGCATTGCAATATCTTATTCTAATTGCAAAATATTTATATAATTATGTTATTAGTTTGTTTAATCTTAACTTTAACTTGGATTGATGCACATAAAAAAGAAAGAGATTGTAAGTATCCCGTGGTAGTTTTGATGTGGTCAATCAAGTTATGTTAGATTCTATTGTATTTGATCCATGTGTCTAAGCATGCAGGAGCTTAGGAATACAAGAAGTCAAGCGGATGACGCAGCTAGCGAGAAGGATCATATGAGAAAGGAGTTGATGGGCTCAGTGCATCCGAAGGAAGAGATGCATGCTACGGAAGAATACCGACGAACGAGAATGATGAGCGTGATGGTCTGAGGGACAAGAAGCCGAGTAGGAGGGCTGCTTGAAGAGAAGGTCAGAGTTGAGTTTGGGTGAGCTCAATTCTGGATAGCCGGAACATCACCCACACGAAGAGATTAGCTTATGGGAGCTGATCTGCCTTATGGAAGGCACCTTCCATGGTTTGGAAGGCTCCTTCGATGAACAGTGCGAAGGCGTCTTCCCTAGCCGTTAGCCGAGGATAAAGTTTTATCCTTAACAGATAAACTTTATCCGATGAAAGGCGCCTTGGACCTCTTTGAAGGCGCCTTTAAGCTGCGAATAATATTTTCCAGGGCTATAAAAAGACTCTTGAACCTAGGAAGTATTCAACAACTCTTGTATTAATTTCCTGGCACATTTCTGAGTGTTTAACGAGTGTAAGAGGCTTCTCTGCCTACACGAATGAGATTTTTTAGTGCTTTCTCTTACCTTGAATTAACAACCACATAAATTGTAACTAAGTAACTCTTTAGCCACTTTTATTTTATTAGTTGTTAAATTATTTTAATTCAATTGTGCTACTAATCTGAGTTGAAAGATCGTGAAGGGTTTAGCTTTATTTTTTATAGGCAATTTACCCCACTCTTGCCAACCTTGCTGCCCCAACAAATTTTATTAGGTGAGCGCCGGTGTTGCCACGTGGACTGACGCAAATCTCCATCATTAATAAAAAGCATGTTTCGAATAATAGAGAGAGGCTATATATTAAATGTAGTGTGAGATGTTTTTAATGAGGTGTTGGCTGTTTAAATGAGGCGTGAGGTCCTAGGCTACGTTGGGGACACTTGTCAGACTCTTATTCCTTTGGATTGAAGTCACATTAGGCGAAAAGATGGGCTTAAGGCGATCGTTTCTGACCAAGGTAATGATGGGTGAAAGTAACCTTGATTTTAGCGCCTAAATCCAACGGTAAAAAGGATCATCCTGCCTATTTCCAATATCGAATTCGATGGTTGTGTTTTGATGAATGAAACTATAAGTTGGTGTGATGACTCTCCTATACGCTATTCCTCCTCCTTCTCCTGTGCAACTCACCGCATTCTTCCTCTCGTTTGAGTTTTAGGTTTTCTTCTTTTTTGTAAGTTTGTTATATCTATTTTATTTCCTCTTTCCTTTTGCCCTTGCATTATGGCTTGCGGCCCTTTACTTTCCCCCTGGTATAAGTGGGTCAGCTCTTCACTAACAGGAGAACACCGCCTAGAAATGCGGTTGTTATTCGGGATTTCGCCTGACTTCAAAATCCATATACCTAAGCCAAATCAAGTCCCTTATATGCCCCCTTCAAGGTATCTTACTTTCTTCTCTGACCAATTGGATGGGGGTGGAGGTCTCCGTTTTCCTACTTCTGAATTTTTTAGAGAAGTTTCAGAATACTTTAATATTCCTCTCCACTAATTAGCCGCCAATGCTTTTAGAATCCTGAGTGGGGTAGCCGTGATATTTAGGTTATATCAGATACCTTTGACCCTTGTATTCTTTCATTATTTCTACCATCCTAGAAGAGTAGAATTGGGTTCCTTTCATTTCATGGCTCGTACGGGCTATCGTTTCTTGGACGAGTTCCCTTTATCTCACAAGGGCTAGAAAAAACACCTTTTTTATCTTAAGCCTCCATCCCCTTGTACTTTCCCGATCGGCTGGCAAGTAGAATTGCCAGACCCACCACGACTTGGTCAGTATAGGAAGGATCCAGAGTATCAGAGATCCCTGGAACTGTTAACTGGCTCGTGTTTTAACGCAACCTACTTAGCCAGAACTGAGGGCTTGCTATATCATGCTTGGTTATGCCTTCATGCTGCCGATAAATTGGAACGGATACGCTGGTGTAGTTCCAAAAGTCCACATTGGATACCCTAGTCTATCTACAGAAATAACTATTTATGATAGGAAACCAAACATAGATTAGGTGTTTACAATTATTATGGTTAAACCGAAATCTTAGAATTACTTCTCCCCATCGAATACTCTCGGAACACTCTCCTTCCCTTCTCTCTTCTCATTCAAATCTCTTCCGTTGCTATATTCTCTACTCATCTTTCTAAGATCTCTAGTTCTTGAACGACCTCTCTCTTGTGATTAGTCTTGACAATCGTATTGTTTAGTAAACTAGTACTTAGCCACTAGTTCTCATGGGATTGATATTTTTTATTAGTTGATAGTATTCTGTACACTTGCGGATATCACATCATTTATCAAACTCTAATGAGGTGTATAAATAACCCTTCATGAGGAGAAAAATAGAGACCTTGTAAGAGGTTGAAAACTTAATTGTGAATTAGGGTTTTTGCTCTCTCTTCTCCTCTCCCTCTCTTCTTGCCACCGTTGAGACAAAAGGGGTAGCCCTCCTTTTTTTTCGTTGATGTCCATCATCGACTATCGCCTGTCGTCAGCAGATCTTCCAGCCCCGACCACCCATCCTTCTTGCTGATGTCGTTGGCCTCCCAACCATCGAACAGAACCAGAAAACTACCCAAGAGAGTTTGGTGTTGTTAGATTGCTAGCCACCAAACAATAGCTGTCTAGTTGACGAACAACAACCAAGTGCTGCTGTGATGTCGGACAACTTCTTTGTTTGGTGTTGTTAGATTGCTTTTGCCTCTGGCACCAAATCGAGCAGGGGTTTTTCTCTCAAATCGTTTCGTTTCCTCTCTTTGGCTAGTACCAAAGCGAAGACACGACTTATGACTTAGAGAAGTCGTCTTGAATGTATCTCAGCATGGATATGAATAGAGGCAATTCTTGTGAGAATTGTTCGTTGATATCGTTCCCACTTAACGTTATCCAATAGGTATGCTTCCTAAATGAAGTTATTCTATGATTATGTCTATGCATGTGTATCCTATGGTTGTGTCGGTTGTGTCTGTATAATGCGTGTTATCATAATTTAGAAAATTATTATATTTTTATTACATATTTTTCAAAAATAAATTTTAGAACGTATATAGACACCCAACATGTTCCTCCTAATTGAATAATACAACAATATTAGTAAATCGTTGTGTTGTTAAGAAAATATGATATTGTAATGTACATGCATGGGCATACAAATTCTGTTTATTTATGTATTTAGTTTTTGGGAAATATAATGAATGTTAGATGATGACAAGCTTTGATAGGGGTTTTAAGTGATGATCAGGAGAGATGATAATTTCTTGCGACCCTTGGTGCATCATGTAATGCTATAACAATGGAATGCACAGCCCCAGGCGATAGTACAACGGTAAGAGGCAGATAGTATATTCATGTACTCAGGGTTTGATTCCCAAGCAAGGTAATATTATATTAATTTCTTGCGATCCTTTGGTAGGAGTCACTGTACTTTCAGATTTACCTTATGGACAAGCAAGGAGAATTTCATCCATCTTCAGGTAGGGCCTTTGGATGCCTATATCTATCTTTTGCAATGGCAAGTAGTGTCTCAAAATCAAGAGAGTAAGAGAAATAGAAGATGCTATATGTCCTTAAGTCTCTCCTCCTCGATCGACAAACAAATCCACACACCTTTGCTATGTAACGTCCTCCTCGAGTGAGCTAACCATTATCACAACCTAACTTCAACTTTGGCTGACCTCAATGGATTTGCAATTGCATTGGACGAACTCAACTTGTAGTTTGTACCTACTTGAGTTAACAGCAGCAACTTTTAATCTATCATGTATCATTGCTTTCTTAGATGGTGTCTTGTTCAATTGGACCTCAAACTCATCTTTTCTATTATGTTGATAATTCTCAATGAGAGCTACATTTCGATCTAGTTAATTAAATGTTCCATCCTCGCACGATTTGCACACCAAACAAACCTTCACCATCTCCGACTTAATAATGGAGGCAAACTTTTGTTACCAACTAAAACTTATTTTTCTCTTCGATGAGTTATTTGACATCGATCTCATCTAGAATTGGAGGAAGGAATTCCTTGTTACAGCGACCTAAACAAATAAAATAGTACCATTTCAATAATAAAAAACATCGATAACTTACTTGTATATCATGAATGATAATTTGACCAAAGAAATGTATTTGTTCTACCTTTTGAAAAACCCTAACTATTATTGCATGCTAAATATGTGGCACATTAAAATAGGATAGTTTCTTCATAGACTAAGTCTTATGTTTACTTCTCGTCCTTCTTCCTTAAACTGTCACTTACCCTGAAAGAAACATCTGACCAAAATGATCTAATTAATTAATTGATGATCTCTTTCTTTTGAGCACTAATTAAACTTGTGCAAGAAAATTGACGTAGCACAAGTTATTGATCTCATTAATTCGACGGTGAATGTTGAAAACAATATTTACAACATGTTGATTCAGCAAAATAACTTAAAATAAGAAAGCAAAACTCGTAGTTGCTGAAGAAGAAGATAGCGACTGAAAATTATTATTTATCAAAAAAATTGCCCTAAAAAATAAACAAATAATTTAAATAGTCTCCAAATTCTAAAAATAACAAAAGATAAAAATAACCCCAAAACAAATGCAAAATTGTTCAGAGTCTTTGAAAAAGCTTTGAACGGTATTTTTTAGCTCAAAATTGGGTTGTTATGGGGTTTATACCCAATAACCGATCATAGATTTTTGAACGAATTTAGATTTGATTAGTAAAAAGGTCACGTGGTTCAATCTAAGTTAAAAATTATCAACACATACATCTCGATCCAATAAGCGGTATCAAAGCATGGTTCAGCTCTGAATTGGTGCAACAACCAATCAAGTCAGGGAACTATTTTTTAGATTTTTTTGGTTTTCGTATCTTATTTGAATTGGTAGAACTTACCCTTTCAAATAACTATTTCTCGTTCAGTTCCTACTCGAAATCGATGCAACACTACTCAAGTCGTCTACATTTTTTTTTCTCAAACACTACTAATCCAAGACCAAGTCTTGATACCTCCTTCTAGCTTTCTTTTTTCAGCAATCAAATGACCCAACTTGAAGGATTCAGCACTGCTTGTCCTCCTCTCTTCAACGGAAATGACTTTCAATACTAGAAGAAGAGAATGGAAGTTTACTTGAAGACGAACATTGAGCAATGGTTGTAGGTCCCTTGGCGGCCGACTAGAGGGGAGTGAATAGCTAACACAATAATAAGCGAACCTGTCTCGATCTTTACAACTTGATTAAACTGACACTTGCATAAAGAAAGAAGAGACATAGTAAGAGTTACTTGATTTGCAATTAAGGGATTGATAATCCAAGGAAGTTAAAAGTTCACTAAAATTTCCTCTGGGCGGAGAAGCATCTTATAGTAGTCAAATCTCACAACTATAAAGCTAAACTGAATTAGAATAGATTACAAGTATTGCTTTTAGCTTATAGGATCAGGATTGTATTTATAGCCCTGATTGGGGTGCCTGGAAGGGTTCCAGGCGTTTGGAGGGGAATAAAATTTTATCCCCATCATGACGGTTCGTGCCACATCACCTTTGGCTAACTTTTCAATTCTGGGCGCCCAGAATATGTGTTTCCAGCTCCCCCGGGGCGAGATGCCCTGGGGGCACCCAGGTGATCTGAGCACCTGGAGTCCAGGCGCCCGGAATAGCTCTGGGTGCCCGAAGCACAGTTAACCACAAGTTGACTTTTCCTCTGGGTCTTCCTCTCCGGCTCCTCTCGCTTAGATGATTTGGGTCATCCGGAATAAGGCTCACCCAAACTCATCTTCCAGCCTTTTCAAGCAATCTTTCGCTCCAGCTTTTCATCCTGGGAAACACCGCGCGCCTCCTTCTCGTCAGCCAACGTAGTCTTTCGCAGCGCCTCGTCCTTCGGATGCACTAATTCCGTCAACTCTCTCCCGTGCCTTCCATCTTGCTAGCTGCATCTTTCGCTTGACCTCTTGTGCTCCTAAGTTCCTACACACTTAGACACAAGGCATCAAAATATAACAAAACCTAACTTGACTTGGTTTGATCACATCAAAACTTCCACAGGGTACTTACAACGGTTCATCATCCGACGAGGGTACCAGATGCCTATAAACGAAGCAACAAAAGTATCACTCGATCCAGAAGATAAAAAGAAAGCCCATATCGACTTCATAGCGTTGAACACAATCCAATGCGAACTCACAAAAGAAGAACTTAACCGAATCGACCCACACGAGAATGCAAAGGAGCTATGGGACAAGCTCATCGAGCTACATGAAAGAACTCCCGATTCGAACATAATGAAACGCAATCTAATTCTTAATTCATTATTTAATATTAAAATGTAGGTTGGTGAAACCATAAATCAGCTCCACGCTCGAATCAAGGATATCCTCAATAGCCTTCACCTAATCGGACACTAGATCAAAAATTGGGACATAATAAGGTATGCTCTTAACTCGTTCTCCCAAAATGCACTGTGGGCATCGATCATAGATGCCTATAAGGTTTTGGGGAACCTCTCTAAATTAAAACTAGATGAATTATTTTATGAATTAGAGTTGCATGAACAAACTAACGGTCTAAAAGTCAAGAAAGGAATTGCTTTTCTTACAGGTATGTCAAAGGGAACTAAACCCGGAGCTGAAATTGAATCTGAATCTGAATCAGAAGAAGAAGAGAATCTTGTGAACCTAATAAGGAAGATGTTCACTAGACGTAAGAAAAGCTTCACTAAATGTGACATGAAGAAGATGTCTACGTTTGCATCCAGCAATTCAGAGGAAAATGTCACGTGCTATGGCTGCAACAAAAAGGGGCACTTCAAACACGAATGTCCAAACGAAGGCAAAATAAAAAAGAAGCAGAAGAAAGCACTAAAGGCAACTAATTGGGACGAGTCTTCAAACAAATCAGGAGTAGACAAATTGAAACAAGCAAGCTACCTCGCACTGATGGCAACCAGAGACGATTCAGACAAAGAAGATGAGTCTGAATACGAGTCGAGTCATGAATCTTCATCCGGGTCAGACCGACCCAAGGTAAATTCCTTTATCAGTGTAAATTCATTTAAAATAATTGCTTGCCTGATAAAAGATTACTTAAAATCGAGGAACACATTAAACAACTCCTAAAGGAAAATAATATCTTTAAGGAACACTTGGACATGAACTCAGTGACTAGCAAAGTTCAAGATAAAGATTCACCTCAAGTTGCAAAACTTGAGGAAGAAAACTCTGTTATAAAAAGTTAAGTCAATGAGCTCAAAAGGGCAGTTGGAAAAGTTTATCTCGAGAACTAAGTACCTAAACATCATACTTGGTTCCCAAAGAGTGATGAACAACAAATCCGGACTCGGATACAAACCCAACATAAAACACAAATTATTTTTAATGATAACTCAAAATTTGAAATTAACTAAAGCTTGGGTTCCAAAAGTCTATCTAACCACGCAAATATGACTCAATCAATACTACGTACCAAAAGATAAAATTCACTATATAAATCCAAATAAACCACTCTCAACCTCAAAAATTAAAAATATAAAATTAAATTTCAACCTAAATTAAACAAAATTGATGTAAACTCAAACTATAACCAAGTTTACTGTAACTATAAAGCAAATCGACACAAAACTAAAACCTAAACCTAAAGTCTAATAATTCAGGGGGAGACTCTAAACTAGTTGGCACCTCCAAAAATAATAATTTACCTGTTAGGGTAATTAGGATTAGAATAAATAGGAATAAAAGTTTAACTTGATAAATGATAATGGTGAAGTTTTGGATGATAGTATGTTAGGCAAGCTCTGTCTATGCATGTCTAGGAAGATATAGCTTTGATCTAGTGGATTTGACTTAGTGGAACTAACTGAAGCTACCTCTTACTAATCCTAACTAGTTAGACCAAAATTTTATTTTAAGTTCAGTAGATAAGACTATTTGAAAATTTTTGAAGGCATGGTTACTCTAATGATGTCTAAGTGACTCACCACATCTTAGAAGTTTATCCAGAAAATACATGTTTATTGAACCCCAAAGGTAAACTTGTATCTAACACAAGTTAAATCCAACCATGAATTTCAACCTAACTCATCTCAACAAATTATAGGATTTCCTTATTAAAAATATAGATCAGGCTAAGGATTCAAATTAAAATCAAATTAAATCAAAATTAAATTAAAATAAAATTAAAATTAAAATGAAATTTAAATTAAATTAGGATTAAAATTCAAATTAAATTTAAATTAACTTAAAATTAAAATTAATTTCAATTTCAATTTCAATTTAATCCAAACTAAGGTTACACTTAAGCTAAATTCTTCTTCTTTCTTCCTACTTTTTGTAGGAATTTAAATGGATATTGGACAATGGTTGCTGCCGACACATTACCATGGATCAAATAATGTTCACAAACCTAACATTCAAAAGACGAGGAGCAGTTGTCTTTAGAAACAACGATAAACTTAAGATAATTGGAATAGGTAACATTAAACTTATTGAAAATTTTAAATTCAATTTACTCAGTGTTAGTCAATTGTGTGATTCAGAATATAAGATTAGGTTTATATCCACTGAATGTGTAATTAAGCACATAAAAGACTCCACAATAAAATTGAAAGGACTTAGGAATAATAACATTTATACAATTAACCTAGCCAGCTCCTCACTTATGTATCACTTGACACAGAAAGAGGAAACCTAGTTGTGGTATTGGAGAATGTCCCACACTAGCTTTAAAAACCTCACCAAACTAAATGACTTAGTTAGAGGACTACCAAAACTACCCAACTTAAACTCAACAATCTATAATGCTTGTTAACAAAGAAAACAGACTAAGTCAACTCACAAAATCAACTAATCAAACACAAACTAATTCAACCCTTCAATTATTACATTTAGATTTATTTGACTCACATGAGATTAAGTTCATAAATAGAAATTGCATTATCTAGTAATAATTGATGATTATTTAAAATTCACTTGGTTAAAATTCTTAAAAATAAAGATAAAATATTGAGCAAATTTTGTAAATAAATTAAAAATGAAAATGAGGTCATGTTTGTTGCTGCAATTTGCACTAATGGTCTAACTCAGATTTTGATAAATGACAAGTGAGTTAAGTTAGGTGTTGTTGTAAGCTAACCTTGTTATCGAGTGTGCAGGGTTAACTAACCCTAGTCAGGATGTTAGATTTTTGATTGGTTGAAGATCGGATGTATGATTCCGACAAGTCAGGATGTTTGATTCCCATCAGGTTGAAGTCCAGATGAGGGATTCTGGCAAAGGTGTGCTTTTCTTGATTAGGGAAGGTCGGATGTGCGATTTCAGTAGGTCAGAATGTGTGATTACCAAAGGCTAGAGGTTTGATTCTGGAAGGTAACTCTACACTTGGTAAGTAGAGGTAAGTCACTAGAGGAGAGTGACTAAGTGATGACTCATCCCCGTTTGAAGGGACATTTGGCGGGTTGAGGACTTAGGTCCATTTCAAAAAAATTAAATTGAGACATTTACTAGATCCTAGTCTCGAAAAGATAGGATCTAATTACTATTTCTTATTATTATTATGCTAACATTGTCTTGTAAGTTATTGGGATAACACTTGTTGCAGGGCAAAAGAAGCACAAAAAGGTCTCGGGTGAACAGTGCCCAAAGCGTCTTCCATGGTATGGAAGGCGCCTTCAGACTGCTCATGGAAGGCGCCTTCAGTGCTATAAAAGGTGCCTTTCGCAAGATAAAATTCAAACTTCATCATAGATAAGGAGGAGGTGGTTCAGGATTAGACTCCTCACATTAGAGGCACCTTCAAAGCTATGGAAGGTTCCTTCCATGCTCAATAAAAGGATGTTTCTCCCAAGGCTTCATTATCAATTTCCATACAAGATTCTACACGTCCAATCAAGTTTCTGACTACTTCAGCTTGTTGTTGCTGCCCTGTGACTCTACTATGTCCGACTGCCGCTGAGAAGTCGTCAAAACACTGAGCTCAAAGAAAACATCTATGAAAGTGTTTGGTAACCAAATTTAGTTTACTGTACTTACTTTCAACAAATGGGAAGTGTAGCGTGTTACACTTCTCTGACTCTCTTTGTATTCAATTACTCTTCCGATAGTTTTGGAAGGGGTTTTAGTGAATTACCCATTGATAGGTCCGTGGAACCTGGGTCTTAAAGTAGGAGTCATCGAAGGCTCCAAACCAAGTAAAATCAACCATGTCTTTTACTTACTTTTTTGTCTCTAGTTTTTGTGTCTAACTTTTTGCTGCATACTTTGATTATTTTTAAAACAAAAAGAAAATTTTGAAAACCATGTGATTCACCCTCCTCCCCTCACGTGCGATTGATCCAACATAAGTGATCGGAACAGCAGTCGGATAAGTCAACTCTGTGTTGACTTGTCCAAACGTCTTGACCATGTCCAGGCGGCCAGACTCTAGGCGCCTAGAGGGTCCTGGCGCCCAGACCACCTTGGGCCAGAACAGGTGCCTCTTCGAGAGTTGCTATGGATGATGTTTGGAGTCCACGTCAGCAACACTCCAAGCGTTCGGGTTCCGATAAAATGTTATCATCAAGCTTTTACGAACATATAAGGTGCATTACTAGGGGTGCCTGGACCCACTCCAAGCACCCTGGATCCAAGTGCCCGGAGCTGCCACATCAGCCAACAGATAAAATTGACCAGTAGGCTATTAATAGAGCTCTGGTCCTAGGAGTTTAAACAACACTTGTAAAATGACACACTTGCATTTGAATTCTGTTTTTGCGCTTTCAACGATTATAAGAGGCTACTCCACCTTCATCAAGGAGAACTTTTAGTGAGCTTCAACTGCCTTGAATTAACAATCATCCTGGTTGTAACCAAGTAAAACTTTTTGTCTCTTACTCTTTTTTATGTTATTAATTTTGTTTAGACCAACCGTGTGTCTTTGCTAAGAATCAAGCAAAAGAAAGTGTGCATTTTCTTAACACGACAATTCACCCTCTCTTGTTGGTCTCATTGGGACCATCAACTGGACCATCACCACTGACAGAGTCAATCAGTTGATGGCTGTCCTTTTTAGTTCGACTTCTCCATGATGATTTAGCTCATCCTCATTGAGCTTCAAGGTCTCACCCATGGAGGCTTTCGACATGGTCCTAACTAGAAAAAGAAGAAAGGACCTCAGTTAGCTATAATAATAAGATTAAGGTTGAGTTTCTTACCAAAGGTGAAGGTTAGTTGAATCTTGATTGGACTCGGTCCAAATATTTATAGAACGCCCTCTTGGAGTAGTTTGTGGAGGTTGAATTCAAATTGGTAGTGTTTCTGACACTGAAACAAAAGTAGGCTCCCAATGGTAGTCGTCCAACTCCGGAACGAGGGCAGATTCATTTGCCAACTGGTTGGCCAAGATACGAGCAAGATCGGTCGGACAAAAAAATAGCGGGACTTCCATCCCTTATTAAAAGAAGGCATCTTGTTAAAAAAGACAACCTTTGGTTGAGTTTGAAGAATGAAAACCCTTGCCTTCGATTTCTTAGGGTAATCGAAGTAGTGAAAAACATAAGGGATGAGAGAATGCGGTAGAATCGGAATAGGATGACAACCTCGCATAACAGTCGAATGAAATTTGGGGTAACTACTAAAGGGAAATGTGAAAATATTGGGATATATCAGAAAAGAAGCTGGGAATGAGAAAGCAAAAACATCCCAAAAATTGGTCCTTGAAGAAAGTAATATAACCAAGGCGAGGAAGATGAGGTCAATCAAGGGTGTTGGGAATAATTATGTGATAGCTTGTAGGGATCTCAAAGATGAGCCTAATCTGGTGCAGGTCCCCTCCATTGATATCAAAGAGGGTGGAAGTATACCATATAGTGAGAATATACATGGGGATGTTGAGATCCATAGTCTAAAAATAAAAAATGGAAAGATTGTATAGGGTTAGGGAGAAACTTACAGAGGGAAAAAGAAGAAACATAAGGAGAGAATCACTAGATACTACGAATGGCGAGCGCTAGAACGCATAGGTGAAAACCCTGGCCCAACGGAGCTTATAAACCCCAAGGGTTGAGGCACAACCGTTAGATCTTAAGGGCAAAACGATGGGCTAATTACCACAAATGTCCAATAAAGGAGCCAAAACCTCTAAAAACCTAATCGTCAGACGCCTCATTGAAAATTAAAAACTAGGTATGGGTGGATCACGTGGCAGCACTGTACGAAAAGACATTTATAATGGATGTGACAAGTGAATCTTTACCATGAGATGCCATCAAGTGTATCATTATACATTACTGTGCATTTATGACACCTAACATTCCCCTTTTCATGATGGATGATATCAACGGTAAGCATAACAGAGTGATGTCAGCCAAGACAAGGGGGTTGGTTGGAAAACTAAAACCTATGTGGGTCTAGTCAGTCGGTCTCGGACTTCCTTCAACTAGACTTGAAGGGGATGCTTGTGATAATGAGCCCTCAGGTGGAGTTCTATGGTCAACAGATCGGGGTAGATGGCAGTAAAAGTCCAAGGTAGGTCAAACCAGAGTAACTTCCAGAGTAACCTCCTGGTGGAATCCCCTCATATAGATCAACTAAGGCCAATTGGACACCCTGTAGGGCCCCGCTCCCTACTCGATTACTTACAGGGCTCCGCTCCCTATCACATTCTGATCAGCTAATGCCGATCAGACATACTCTTATGAGCCTAGCTCCCCACTCAGATATTATTAGAGCCTAGCTCCCCTCTCGGCTACTTACGGGGCTCTATTCCCCATCACATCCCGATCTGCTAATGTCGATTGAACATACTCTTGGGGTCTAGCTCCCAACTCATATGTTATCCGGGCCTAGCTCCCCGCCCGGCTACTTATAGGGCTCCACTCCCCATCACATCTCGATCGGCTAATACTGGTTGGATATACTCTCAGGGGTCCAACTCCCCACTCAAATGTTATCGGAGTCCAGTTCCCCGCTCAGCTATTTACGAGGCTCCACTCCCCATCACATCTTGATCGACAAATGCCAATCGGACATACTTTCAAGAGCTCAGCTCCCCACTCATATATTATCAGGGTCCAGCTCCCCGCTTGGCTACTCACGGAGCTCTGCTCCTCATCCCATGTTGATCGAATATCTTCAATCGGACTTCCCAAGGGCCCAACTCCCTACTGGGGTACTATCTGTTGGATCGAGACTGCACTAGAGGGGGGGTGAATAGTGCTCGTGGCTTTCACTCGTTTCGTAATTGATAAACTCGACGAGTAAGGCAGCGGAAATAAAAAGGAAATACGCACAAACACAAGTGATGCCAAGATTTACATGGTTCGGAGCCTGGGGTGACTTTTACTTCAAGGCCCGCGATCGTTGATCTCTTTTCGGTGGGCAACAACTATGGAATCGATAAGAGTACAATAAGTGTTTACAATTAAGTGCACTGAAAAGCTTATAAGCTCCGGGTCGTTGGGGACTTGAAACAGCACTTTTGAGTCGTCTTGGTAGCAGCACACGAGAGAAGATTTCTTTCCAATTTGTGAACTCAAGCTGCTGCTCGAACACCCCTTTCATACACTATTGGAGGCGCCTCAAACCACATCGAAGGCACATCCAAGCCTCCCGAGTC